>JAGDQP010021673.1:0-31453 GCA_022664845.1 Lepisma saccharinum | reverse complement strand
CCAATATCGTGCGCTTATATTTCCTGTTAGACTGGGTTACCAAATAGCTAGCACAAACACCCGCGAAAGCCACTGCTTCCGTCATTATCTCTCACCAAAACCAGACTCTGAAGCCATATATTCGATCTTTGACGACCTTGCTCTGATGAATGAAAAAAGGAGGGAACTCTGCTCTATTTTGGAATGTCTGCCCACGACCCCATAGTGTCACTTGACACCAGCCAGCAGAGTTCTTTTCTACCTCCCCCACGCACACTGGTCAGTGGTCACCACGGAAGTACGGACATGGAAGAGGAAAAGAAACCCTAACGTAAATATGAGCATCTGGTGGACGATATGAGTAAGTCACAAGCCCATATATTACTATAGGAATTTCATTTTTAATAGCCTCACAAAGAATTGGTACATAGGATGGAGGGGAAAGATACATAAAGTGAAAGAGGATACTAAAAAGAAGTATCCTGTCAAGGTTTTTAAAAAATAAGCCACGTTTTACACGAAAAAAAAAAGATTTTTTTCTTCTCCATATTTCTCTCGCATTTAAAATGTATGGCGTCAAGAGCATCTACATTTAAAATTATGCTACAAGGTCAGTTTTGCTCGTAAAATTTCCATTACATTTTTAAATGAAGGAGACATTTTTTAGGCAGTTCTGTATTAGGGCTTTTTTAAATTGACTTTCTTGTTTTTGTAATATGAACAAAAAGGTTAGTACACTGTCTAACTGTACCTCTTCCCCTTAAGATGAACGTGTTGCACGCCCCCAAAAGTGCACAACTTAATCTGTGCAAAGCATGCTAAGAGGCAGGGGTGGAAGGTGGGTGCCCTAAAAAAAAAACAAGTTAAATATTCAAAATTCGAATCTACTACTTTTATCTCCCACTTATTCTACTAACTTTTACGAGATTTACCCAGTAGTAGAAACTTTACACTATTAGGTATCTTTTGGTATTCTTTCATTCATAAAACACAATTTATCATAGCGCTTAAGTTGATTCAACAGATTATAATAGAATTCGGTAAATACACAAAGATTTTCATACTCTCCATGCGAGAGTTGCTTTCATTAATACTTATATATACACTAAACTGTATTATTATTTATAGGTATTTCCACTACCACAATGTTACCTTGCGTAATTGCTTAAATAAACCGGCTATTTCTTACGGCAAGGGTACACCCTCAAAATAACAAGAAATAAACTGTATTTCCCTTTACAGTTTGGAGGTATTAAACTAAAACATATCCAACTTCAAGGTTTGGCTCTTCCTATAACATCGTCTTTCTAACTGTATTACTAATGCAATACAGACGGTTAGATGTAAGTATAGTCAAATTATTCAACACTTAACTAAATTAATGTCACCAGTAAACGTTAAGCCATGGAATTATTTAGCTATGGAGTAGGTAGAAGCGTGGTCTCAGTTTAATTTATGTAATAATTCACAAATTAGAGGTAACCGATTGGTCAGTACAGCAATGGTATAAATGTTTATCAAACATGCATTATGTAGTTCCATATTCTTTATCACAACACAATCCGCAATCAGATATACAATGGAGTAATCTTTACTGCTGTGTTCAAAAATACAAGATTCCAACTAAATAACCAAGATATGACGTGCGTTGATTTATTACTTTATTATCCTTTAATCTTAAAGTCCTGTAGATTAACATAAACTTTATACAGTAGTCTTCATGTCGATACCGAAAGCTTAGGTCCTATCTTTCCGGTGCTGCGTGTACATCACCCTAATGTAATATGTCATTCTCGACCGATGGACATACGTAATGTGTGCCCACACACTTCGAAGTTCGAACCTGCAACTGACTCAGTGCTGTCAGTTTTTTTAACACCGAATTCCCTTCAAGGCTTTAAAAAAAATGTCGCTCAGCTGTATAGCATCCCGCCGAACACTTTATCAATAAAAACTAATTGAATTATATTTAAAAAAAATAGATCACCTTTGCCTTTCTGCCTCCTCTTTCCATTGTATGTTGATATCATGCTTGAATTCCCGGTTTAGTAAGAAAAATCCCGCCTGACCTCGCAAAATCCTGTTTGGCGGGATAAATCCCGCCAACTGACAGCACTGGACTGACTATATTAAACTATATGACAGCTTCACCCAATCAGAAGTGAGCAACTGAGTTACAATTGTTTATAGCAACGCAGGTTGAAACAAGAGACTGGTATTTCTGTAAATGAACAGCGTTGCCAAAACGTGATAAAAACTGAATACAAAGATACATATGAAAGCAGTATTTACTTAATTAAGATAGCTCTTGATTATCGTGCTTGTTCTACCATTGTCTGTAAAGAAAAAGGAAGGAGTTTCCGTAGTGTAAAGAATCTTCTTGTTACACGGGAGATTAATTTATTGTAGCATCACATTTTGTAGATTAGCTTTTATATTTTAAAAGTGATACGCACTATATTTTAAAAGTGATAGAATACATATTTCGATAAAGAATGAAAGAAACTCACGAATTGAGTCCCTCCTAATGACTAACTTGCGTTTAGACTGCCGTTTCTTACTAACGTTACAAGATAACCGTCGTATCAGGTGTGTAAATATGAAACCGGGATTTGTGCATAGACGGCGTTAGCTATCACTGTGGTTACCGTAGAACTGCGTCCTTGGCGCCACTTGCTTGTTTTGACTGCTGATAACGATTTGCAACTCACAACCAGACAAGTTTCATGTCATAGTGTAGTGTTTAATAGCGTTGAACATGGCGCAATTTGTACCTACAAACTACAATGTGCGGACAGCATTGATTTTTTGTTACCATTTGAAGAAAACTGCTGCAGAATCGCATCGCATGCTTGTCGAAGCGCACGGTGATCAAGCTCTTGGTAAATCACAGTGCTGTGCGTGGTTTAAAATATTACGTCCGGTGCGTCCGGTGTCGATTTTGACGTGAGAAACGAAGAACGTGGAAGACCACCGAAAAAGTTTGCAGACAGCGAATTGCAAGCTTTGTTGGATGAGGATGACGCTCAAACGCAATAACAACTCGCGGATCAATTGAATGTGACACGAGAAGCAGTTTCCATACGTTTAAAAGCCATTGGTAAGATTCAGAAGGTGGGAAAATGGGTTCCACGTGCATTGATTGAACGACAGCAGGAAAACCGAGAAAACATTTGCGAAATTCTGCTCGCCAGGTACAAAAGGAAATCATTTCTCCATCGAATTGTGACTGGTGACAAAAAGTGGATCTATTTCGAGAATCATAAGCGTAAAAGATCATGGGTAACTCCAGGAGAACCGGCGACATCGACTGCAAGACCAAATCGCTATGGACGGAAGACAATGCTTTGTGTTTGGTGGGATCAGAAGGGAGTGATCTATTATGAACTGCTGAAACCTGGCGAAACCGTTAATACCCAACGTTACCGACAACAAATGATTCGATTTGCATCAAGCTTTGCGTGAAAAACGATCAGAATATGACCAAAGACAACTAAAAGTGATTGTGCTTCACGATAATGCACACTCCCACATAGTAACACCTTTCAAGGAAACGATTGCGACGTTTGGCTGCGAAATCCTTCCGCATGGGTTTACTCATCAGACTTGGTGCCTTCCGATTTTCACTTATTTGCATCGATGGGACACGCACTTGCTGACCAGCGCTTCACATCTTACGATAATGTACGCAAATGGCTTGATGACTGATTTGCAGGACAAGAGGCACAGTTGTTTTGGTCTGACATCCACACATTGCCGGAACGATGGCAGAAATGTATCGCTAGCGATGACCAATACTTCGAATAAAATAGTTCTTAGCATTGTCATCCAATCACTGTGTCTTTTCTGTACATAAATTCCGGTTTCATATTTACGCATCTGGTAAATGCTTGAAAGCCATAAATATATTTAAATTCAAATACTTGATTGTTATTGTAAGCTTATAAAGCAAATTTGATTACATATAAGTTGCTGTAGTTTTTATGTTATCGCGGGCCTCACAAATTACATGACGGGTCGCGTGCCGCCCACGGACTTTCAAAAGTGATCGGCTAATTTACTGAGTTTTAAGGTAAAATAAAAAGAGCATGTCGTCTATACATGAAATAATGAAAAAAATGCTAAGTCATTGTAGTCAGTGATTATAATGTAGGCGATTCATCTGCTGGTAAGTTCATGAAACTGGGTCTTACCTGTAAATGTTCGCGTGTACCAAGGTAATGTATGTGTTTGGGCAGACATTTATCCAGAAGATATATCTAGGAGGTTCCGCGGGTTTTCGGGTGGGGCGGGGGAGTGTTAAAGTTGTGTCTGGGCATGAAATATATTAAATGTACATAATTATGCCTAAATTATATTAATTCTGCCTAATACTGAATTGGAGGGGTCGGCCTCTCGGACTCAATCCTAAATACGTCTTTGTACGTTTCATCCAGTTATTTCATCGCAAATTCTCACATGATGATTTATCTTTTACTCCATTTATTGAACATAATGCTTCACTATACAGTGGCGTTGACAATATTACTTTCATCTTTGCAAAATATTTAACAAAGCATCATGCAACAGGTGGATTGTCAGATTAAATACGACATTTCTTCTAATATTTCATTAGATCAGTAAATATTTTATACTTTTATTATCAACGGAACTTTGAAGTAACAAAATAACAACACATATCAGTTAAAATGTTTCTAATTACAGAGCACAAACCTACTTTCGAAACCTCTCCCAAAATCCTATAGAAATCAAATAGCAGGTTTCCTAGGCAACCGTTTGTTTAAAGCCAATATGGCGCCCCCCACAATTCTCAGTAGCAGAGGACTTTAAGAGAAAATTTGAGTGCATTATAAATGCACTCTGCTTCTCCTCCTTTACTACCAGAAAGTCGTCCATATTAAGGACTATTCGTGTAGCGTTTTCTCCTTTCCTTGTCACCTGTTTTGCATCCTACAGTGATTGGATGCATGCTTCGCTTCTTTGACCGCGCTGCGTTGCGTTCAATTGTTTCATTTGTAAACTAGCGCCACTTACGAATTGACGGATGAAAAAGCCAATCGTGGCGCCTAAAAACGAGGAAGCAGAGGGAATTAATCCCGCGTGGAAACCGGTGGTGTGGGAAGGGTAGTCCTGCACGATTAGCATTTTGTCTCCCGTTGTTCCATTGTATCAATGAATTTACTCGTTCCTTTCTTTGTTTGTTTATTCTTTCACAGTATCTGGGAGATTTTGGCATACGGTATGCAGTTGTTATTTACAGCAACAATTGTTTTAAAAACAGAAAATTTACAGGGGAAGAAACCATTTATTTTAGATCTCCTTAAGGTGTGGGAGAGGATCGTTGCAAAATCAAAAGAAGTTTTATGTTAAAGTAAATGTTCTTAGTAGATGTCACGCTGTAGGTGGTGCTCCATTCTTGTAATGAGTTTACATGAGTTCATAAAGTGCATAACATTCCTCCGATTTGGAATTTAAATATGTTCGTTTGGTTTTAAACAAAAAGGCAATTTTAGTCATGTTAGGTTTTGGAAAGAAAGTTATGATCATAGAGCTTATAAATAATAGAGAGAGCCTAAGGTTGGTTTCTGGGCGAAGGGTGTGAAGCCGGTGGGGAGCAGAGGGAAATACGGTGCACACACCGTTGCTAACCAATACGACCCGGACGGAAATGTACGATAATGTATGTTTAAATACGATATACGATATTATTAACTTCTACGATCTGCTCCAAATGTACGATAATTCAGTAGACGTTCAAGATAAATCATTTATGCTTCTTATACGAGTGAAATTAGCATATAATGGAATACTTCATAAAAAAATCTTCGTGCGGAGTGTACGATTAAAGAAGCAAAAATACGATAATTTAGAGTGTATTGTACTATCTTTATAATAGAAATGGTTGGAAACCATGTGCGTAGGACCGATAATGACGTAGTCTGTTTTTATATGACGTAATAATAATATCACGATAATTTAAAGGTGCATGTAATTTTTTTGCGTAGAAGTGCTATAAACATTAAAGTGCCGACTTGTGCAGTATATCATTGTCGTTTAAAGACGGGAGAAATAAATAAATAATGCAGTTAAAAGTGGAAAAGCATCGAGAAATCACGTTCCACAGGTGAACATTTACATGCATAGTATGTTTCAGTACTATTTGTCTTTTAGGTCCTTCTTTAGTATACGTCGGGCGTTCAATTTGGAACCATATATGGAGCAGTCACAGGTGTTGTCTGTCAAAGGAGATGTGCATTAAACGATTCGTTAAAGTTTGCAGAGTAGCCCTGAACTCCCTGAAGAAATATTCCCAATTGTCACAGATTCCATTCACCGCTACTTGAAACAATGAATCGGAACTATGAACTGTCTACGCTTTAAACTATACTTGTTTACACCACGCTAAAAGAGAAGTGTGGATACTACCCTGGTTCATAACAAATAGGGTAGTGTAAATTAGATCTGAAATTTAATTTCCAAACACCTTACAGAACTTATTATTTTGCCCCTCGAACTACACATAGATTTTTATTCTGCAGAAAGCCTTAACGTATTTCAGAAAGTACAAGGCGTATTAACTTGAATTAAAGCGCGTAATTAGTGAGAACATTCCGTAATAATATAAAGATTATCGTATATACAGGAAAACACTTATTTAAAAATTCCTTTGGATAACTATGGTGGTAAATTTAATTTACCTTACCTCTTCGTCTCCTCCCTTAATTTCTGCTTCAAAAATGATTATAACTTCGAGCGGAGAATTCTGTACCCTTCACTTTGTACACTCTAGCTTAATTCCTTGAATCTGCTTTCACAAATCCAACGTCGATCGCGTTTACCTCTTAATAAATGAATCTTCCCAACACAGAAAAGAAACTATTACACATTACTATTTTGTAATTTTCAAACTCGTAATTCCATCTTTACTAGTCGAACAATAGCAGACTCCGTCCGCTTTGGACATCTGTGGCATTAACCAATGAAATTGCGTTTATTTTTGCGGGAAAGTTTGGCACCCGGTCCTACAAACATGGCCGCCATGAACATAAAAAACGGCTTCACTTTGATGACGTAGGACTCTCTCTAAGGTTTATCTGCTCTAGGGTTATGATTTGCTTTCATATCATAGAGTTAGGAATATAAATAGAGGGAACCTTAGGCTGTTTTGTTGGAGAGGAGAATGAAGCCAAGAGACGGAAGGGATGAGGCATTTCAGCCATATTTAGAGACCCTCTTTTCCGAGTATTGCCTCTTTGAGTGCACTCATCCTCCTATTGAAAAAGGCAATCCTCACAGTACTTGGTATAGAGGGACTCTAATGGGGCCACACAAGATGACTGCTGATGAACCGGAATTTGGCTTCATGTGACGTCATGTGCGTTCTCTCTATTTTCTTCCTAACTCTATGTTTCATATCTTGTTTTTAAATATAAACATGTTTAAAAGTGTCGCCTTTCTTTATTCAAATGCAGTATTCCAAATCATCCTTGTTCCAAATAGCATTTTTATTGGATGGACTTTAGATTTCACCTCGTCATATTATCGGAACCATAGAGCTTTTATCTGCTCTAGGATCGGAACTTAACCATATCTAACTGGCCACTTAAATTTAGTTAGTTAAGTTCAGATGCCGTTAATTTGTTATTGACTCTTATTAACTCTGGGTGAAATAATTCTCTTCTGCTCTTGTGCAAAAGATAGAAAATACCACAATAAATTATCTGGGCTGTTGCAAGAAAATACTTAAGTGTAAAATCTGACTTACGTCAGACAATCGAGCTCTACTTAATACTGGAGTGACTACTTAGTGTTAAGGATAGACGTCAGAGCAAACGTTTAAGCTTGTTTGTCCACTTCTAGTCTAATTCAATGTGGACCAAATTACCAGTTCTAACTCAGTTTTATACGCTTCTTATCGCTGTGGGGCCCGTTTTTTTAATTTAAGCAGTCACTCCAGTGTTACGTAGACTTCGATGATCTGCTTAAGACATATTTTACACTTAAGTATTTTTCTTGCAACCCAGCTCTGATGTATTGCAGATTTTTTTAATTTATCGCGTTGGATTGCCTCTTGTTGAATTGAATTGAAATATAACTTTAAGCGTCTTTGAATCGGATAGGCATATGGTAAAGGAAAGAATGGGAAATTTTACCTAGGTACCATTCCGGTATTTTCTTAGTGAAGAACGGAACCCTGGACAATACGTCAAGATGGGCGCCCGTGAGATTCGAATGACTTTCAGGCATCTAAGGCTCAGGCTGGATAAAGGAAGGGGAAAGGGTGCGTATAGATGTCTGGCAGGGCCTAAGTTGAACGTACAATCCTGGCCTTTGCTTCGTGTGACTGACGAAAAACTATGGAAAACTTCCATCAGGATGGGAAGGAGTCGACCAGATAATAAGTTCAAGGTACCATCCAGCATTTGCCTGATGAGACCGAAGAAAATCCTTGGAAAAATCTATCAGTGTGATAGGTCGCTGATATCGAGCCTAGGACCTCTAGAATGTGCATCCAACGCTCTACCAGTGATTCTATCAGACCCCTTGCGATGGTTTCACCACAAATTTTCGAGAATACTATAAACTTTAAAATTTATACGGTCTAAAATCAAAGAAACTATGCATGACCCCTCCCTGATTTTTCACTTCCCAAACTGAAAGTACTGGCAGAATCCCTGCACTCTACCAACTGAACTACTGTCGCTTCGTATTTTACAGAATTTCATGAGCATAGCCACGGGATAACAATGATCAGTATCTATCTTGTGTACATTAATGTCACTTGCGGCTGTATTCCGTCATTAACACAGGATGTGCGGATGTTCAGGACGATTATTCTTGTTCATATTTACTTATCACAGTATATAAATTGTTCTATTGAGAAATAGAAAATGTCACAAAATTGATTTCAAATAATATGCAGTTACTCTGTAAACATTACAGCAATTTGTTACACGCATCACGCTGTTGATAATTTCTATAGTACCACTTCTTTTGCACTACATTTTGAACGTTTCGAAACCTTTTCGTTGATTTATCAAGATAATAATACAACTTACAAACGGCACTGAAATAATTATGTGTAGCTGTTCCCTGGAAAGTTTTTAAAAGAGAAGAACGGGAAAACTTGCAATTATAATGAAAGACTTGCTCCCTGATCGGTACAAACAATGAATAAATAAGGAATATGCCCAAGTGCGCTCATGTAGTGGTGGGGGGGGGGGGGGGGGGGGGCAAGGACAGCGCCCATACGCATATCGCCTTCATTTTGTTTTGACTGACGTGATTCTCTCGTTTTGTGCCATATTAGTTTAATTTTCTCCGGCTAGGGGAGGGGTAACAGCCACCCTTGTCCCCTAATGAGCGTCCTTGAAAATGACCATGTTTCTCGTAAAAGTACGCGCGGAACAGTACTCCTCGAACGGAACAGAGGGGAAAGCTAACGCGAGCAAAGAAAGAATCTTGGAAAACGAAAGGAAGGAAAGGAAGTATTTAGGACCTTTTTTTTTTTTTGCGTAAAGGAAGTTATTGAGAGGAGAGTTCAGTGACGGCCAGCAACGAGTACACAACAAAAATCAGCGGCTCCTTGAAAGTGATAGTGCGAACAGACATGTGATACATATACATAAATTACACGACCATCCATTTACACATTCTTTTACATTACAAACATATACATTCCTTTTTCTTATATTTATACATTTTTTTCTTCTACACAATTTCTCTCTCCCTCACTTTTCCTTCAGTACTTTTGCCCCATACCGTCCCAACTCTATCGGATTTAACGTTTTACACTAACTAGACCTTTTAGGTAGATTTCGAAGAAAAATATACCTATCGAGATCGGTACGATATGAAAGTGTATATATATATATATTTATCTGGTCAGCGTGGGAGTAGTAGACCAAGTCCTCCCTTCGGGGAGAGGCCTCATCCACTAGTGGATTGAATATGGCTGTGATTTATTATTATTTATTATATACATATTAACACGCTAGCGGCCATAATTTTGAAGATAATTGAACCAAATTTTTATATGTTGTTTCTAGGCTTAATAGCTCGGTTAAGTTCGTTAATGAGCAAAATCGGTCGCCATCTTGGATCCAAAATGGCCGCCGAACCCATTGTTGTATAGAATACACAGCCTAAACCGCTGGGGCTATTAAATCAAATTTAAGGCTGTAGATCACCCCCGCCATCTTGGTACGCACTTTCCATTGATTAACATGGGAATTGTTTTACTCGTCTTATACTTTTCAGGAGTATGGTTCTAACTTCTGTTTTCGCCCAGTTTATCGTCGTATTCTCTTTTACTCATGCTACTTTATAGAAATGCAATATTTTACACAGGAACAGTATAATTTCCCGTTTACATATTGTGATTTATATAGCAAACTATTAATAATACATTATAATTAGATATTTGGAGAAACTTCACAAACCAAAACTATACAAGAGTCAAAATAACCACCAAGACAAATTTTGTGAAAGCAGAACTTAAATATTCTACATCCGAGAGGCATAAAATGAATAAAACAATTCCAGTGTAAATCAATGGAAGGTGCGTACCAAGATGGCGGGGGTGATCTACAGCGTTAACATAAGGGTACAACATCACTTTTTGATTATGAAAATTTTACCTAATGAGTACCAAGACGCCATCTTGGATACAAAATGGCGGAAGTAAGAAATCTATTTTCCATATCGTTTGAGCTAGAGATACGAAATTTGACATAAAGGTGTATTGTCACTAGTAGTTCAAAAAATATTACGAAATGTTGAAAAAGTCGCCATCTTGGATTCAAAATGGCCGCCGAACCCATTGTTGTATAGAATACACAGCCTAAACGGCTGTAGCTAGAAATATCAAATTTGGTAACACTATACATTATCATTTGTATGTTACTAAAATATGACATGATGTACCCAAAAAAGACGTCATCTTGGATCCAAAATGGCGGACCTAAAATCCATTTTCCACACCGTTTGAGCTAGAGATACGAAATTTGGCATAAAGGTGAATTATGACGAGTAGTTTAGGGAAATATCACAATATTTGGGAAAAGTCACCATCTTGGATCCAAAATGACCGCCCAAAATCCCATTTTGCACACCATTTGAGTTGGATAAATGAAATTTTACTTGAAGTTGTACCATCACAAGTAGGTCACGACAATATAAGAAAACTTTCAAAAAGTCATCAACTTGGATCCAAAATGGCCGGCCCAAAACCCAATTTCCAAATCATTGAAGGTAGAGAAACGAAATTTTCTTTGAAGTTGTATGACCAAGAGTAGGTTACAATAAATGGGGCAAACCTTCCTTTTGGGGGCGCAGCCCCCGTGGGAGGGTGCAGATGGATACCATGGTGGGGGCGAACCCCGGCTCCCAGCGAAACAAAGCGAGTATATATATATTACGTCTTGTGTGGTATCGTTGAACAGCTCTTGAAGAATAATCGACAAATCAATAAATAGTTTCTCGATAGCTCTCATATAAGGCGAGATTTGAATTTTTGAAAATAAAAAAAAAACTTCTACCTCAGCCTGTAGGCCTACCGAAAGGGATTTTTTTTACACTTATTACCGGATCTTGACATTTTAAATATTATTTCGTTCTCTTATTGCGGGGAACACGCTAACTCCGGTTGCGAAAAGACTTTATTTAGTACTCTCATTAATTAACAAAATTACACTTGTATTGAGTGGAAATAAAGGTGCATTTACCGGTTCCATCCATCTCCTCGTGCCGAGGCAGTGTTGCCAATTTAGTTATTTTCGAACTAAATCTAGTCTTTCTGATCACCGTTTAGTTGTGAAAATAGCCATTTAGTTGCTAGTGGGAAATTTAGTCTTTTTAAAATGTTGCCTGGTGATAATCTAGTTTTTATTTTTGAAACTTGAGAAATAAATTTCAGTATAATTTTTGTTTCAAATAGTGGTTGATTATTGTATAGTTCTTCTTCAATCCCACGTACCCAGCTGAAAAATGTTTCTTAAACATAGATTAAAAAGCATTAGATGCTAATCTATGCACGGTTTATTTGTTTCAGAGGATACAGACAGAAGAAAATTGAAGGGAAAAGAAGTCTGAAATTTTGTTTGTGGTTAATGAAACAACTTCAGCAATGATTGCCTAATGGCATTGAGACACTTCTAAGTCTCTGTCTTCAGTTTGAAGAGCACTTTTTTTTCTTATGGGCCCTTAATTCCTCTGCTTGAAATATCATTTTTACATGGTAACTTGAACACTAAAATGGAATTTCTATGCCGAAAACTTACAGTAGTGTAATGGAATAGAAACACCGTAGTCAGCATTTGTATGGGCTCTTCAATTATTGTGTTGCTAGTGGTGAAAATTCATCATTTAGAAAATTACCAGAATTTGTAACGTCCAGGCTTGTTTTACTGGGTCCAATACAGAAGTTTTTAACCAGCTCAACATTGGTAAATAATAATAATGAGGTAGAATGAGTACACACATGTCGAATTCTATATTGGAAATTTCTGCTGACTTACACAAAATAAATAAATGCTGTCACAATTTTGAATTTCCTGTTGCTTCTGAGAAACAACGCAACAATGGAGGCAAACAAACTCCACAACCATCTCATTCAACTTATGTTAGCTTGAACTTCAATTGCTCTGTTAACTACCACTGATGAAGTCACTACTGATTATATTGATGGCAACTTGCAAAATATCATTTTTAATTGAGAACTACGTTTTAAACTATTACATTTTTCTTAAACGTCTTTTGCACGATTATAATAGAATAAAATAAATTCTGGTTGTTTAGAGCATGATTTTAGTTTTTTTACCAAGATTCTAGTTGGTAAATTCTCGAACTGTTGGCAACACTGTGCCGAGGAGTCCTAAAGAAGAAGAAGAAGAAGAGGAATGAAGGAGTTCTTATTTGGAAATATATATCACACTGGCAGATTCCTTGTCACTACTAAATTCTAATATTTAAGGTTTGCATTATGTAAAACTAAAATTTACTGATACATTTGTGACTGAATTCCTTGTGGATGAAGTAAGTTGTTTTGGTATGAATTATTATCATCTAATGTGATGGAATTCTGTGTTATACAGTTTATTATTTCCGTGTGGAAGTCGTTTGTAAAAATATTAAATGCAGATATTTCTTCAGAGTGGAAGTAGAAATGTTCATTATAGTATTAATTTTTGTCACGTTTGATTTTGAACATACCATGCTCTGATTTTCTCTATCATGTATGCGCAAAACAGGACTAGTTTCCGCGATAAGGTATATCCAGCTACACCATGCACACAAGGTAACTCCACAAGTTGTGTGGAGCAATCGACCTAGCTTGAAATCCAGGACCCACAATAGCCGCCATTTCTAGTTATTTCCTTCGGGATAGGGAGGCTATTCATTTACTTCGCTTCCATAAGGTGTTCCAAAGGGCTATGGTGTAGTTTATGGCAGTCAGCTATTCCCTTGGAGGAATTATAATATATTCTAGAGTCTATACTAATTCCCCCAAGATTGTTCAATACTTTGCCGTATGTGCATTTTATACCCGCCCGGGCTAGTAGGTTTACAAATTAGGTGAGTAATTTCTTAAGCAGAGGTAGTTCATAGTGAACATTTCTTTTTTTATAGTTGATTTCGTGCTTCACACAATTATCGCTGGCTGTCATGTGGGTAAGTGAGGCCCATACTTTTTATGGCACTTGCACAGATATACAGAGTAATGTTGAGATAGAAGACAGGATAGTTGAGGTTAGGTTATTCTCTTTTTCGTATCTACAAAAAGAATACAACATGAAGTGAAGTTAACCCTAACTAAATTATAAACCAGAGGCAGTTGTTCAATAGGATTGATGCAGTTCCTAGTGTAATTATTTTACATCTTGTATTGTTTTTAAGTAACTTTGTTTACGGAACCACTCTCGATTATTTTCGTACATCTGGTACTGTTTAATGGTAATATTCCGTTAATAACATTACTTATGAACATAACACAATGATTTAAGGAAGGTTTTCCCACGAAATCAGTTAAGCATTCCCCCCCCCCCTCCCACACACACACAAAGAAACCCATAACATTGATTTAGAATAGTAGTCCATGTGTTTTGTATTTGAAATATGTACATATCTAAAGTTTTCTCGTGACATCAAAATTGGGTACATTCTTACGTCAACGATGCAGACGTAGAAATAACGTCGAGGACCTAATTCTTCCATTTATCATAATAATGTGTGTGGTTGTTCCGCCCGTTACAGGATTTCTTCGGCGGAATTTCCACATGGTATATGACAACACAGTTACGTTGTATTTTTATGCTGTCTAGAACTGTGCGTCAGCAGTCCCGAACGTGAATTGTCGAATATGGGGATCAATTGATAGAGCTGCTCCATTGTAAGTAATTTGTGGGACCTTTTAACATTTTTATACTTGATGCAATCTTCTCTTCTAACTTAGCCGTAGCGAATGGAGTATATCGAATCTGGGGCCAAAAATCAAGGGGTTTGAAGTTGCATGAAAAAGTGAAGTATAAAGTGCTCAATGGGGCAGTCCTGAATTGAGATATTTTGTCAGGCTGATATAATTCATATGTCGGTGGATATAATTCTTTCCCGAAAACTAACCTATTCACCGAAAAACGTATGGTTGTCCCCTGAATTCTTTGTAATGATGTTTGTTTCACATATTTCGGGAAGTAAAGTACGACGCCCTGTGAATGAAGAAGAAGAAAACTTGTGTACGCAGTAGATAGCTGGTGCGTGACTTTTCTCTTTTAGTTTTTACATAACTAACTGTAAAAATGATAGTTAACTTGAGGAATATGTTTTATTCTTGCTAACCTTAGGAATATGATTTATTTACATTTAGGTCATTCCGTGCCGGATCAACACAGTGAACGGGAAAGATTCACCATCTCAGATTTTTATTAATTCTAGTGTGAGTAGGGCCTGACGAAAAACACCCAAGAAGCTGAGTAGACGTGTGTCGTATATTTCTAGAGTCCCAGCATCTCAGATTTTGATTTCCGCCCCGAAAGTAGGAGTCATATTGATTATTAAAAATGCTTATGACTTTTGCCTTAATTAAGATATAGATGTGATTCTTGTGTCGTTGTGTCAAGATTTTTAAAACTTGACTCTCCCTATTTGCTTTTGTATGGCAGTGCCTAATTGCCACAACCTTAAACAAGTCCTTCGTAGCACTTTTTAGCCCGTCTGGCATTGGCTATACTTCCACATTGAGAATGATATCTTTTAGAGCGGTTGTACCGTGCTTACTCTCATAGTATAATACTGCCACGAAAAAAAAAAAAAAAAATACGCTTTATCAACCACAACAACTATTGGCTGTTATTTACACGTCGTATAGCAATGTTGTCAATAATTTTGTACACGACCCTCTTAGAGAACGATTATAACAAGATCGGAAATAGGAAAATAAATAATAAGCCATGATTCTTCGACCTGGTTTAGCTTGGATCACAGCAAGTAATTAAAGGGTAACTCGCGATATATCCTCTTATTGGAAAGAAGACAGTTGATATTTATTACTTGTAACACTTTCATGTTGTTGTTGTTGTTTTTCTTTCTAATTTCTTTTAGCATTAAGCCATTGGGTTTGAGTGAAATTAGACTATAGAAAGCGAACTATCAGATAAATGTAGCTCATCTCTTCATTCACATTATACACATAATACCATCATTCATTTCTCTCCTTATAACCAAGCATCAACCTTGTTTTTTTCTTGTAGTCTATTCGAATGACATAAACATTAAAACCGTGCGGCTATAGTTCAGTTGGTAGGGCGTTTACTTCGCATTCGAAAAGTCCTGCGTTGGAATTCAGCGATCGGCCATCCTGGCAGTTTTTTTTAACTGTTTTTTCTTAGTCATCCTCAGACCTGATGAATTCAGGGATGGTAATCCCTGAAGACAGTAAATTCAAATCTGTATAAACAGTAAGCAATAACGTGAATGTTCACTCAGCCTGTCATGGAAAATTTTGAAGGTGAATTCAGTGTAGCTTTTATTTTTTAAATCAGGTGTGATTTTCTGGAGGTTAAAAACATTTGCTACGAAAATAGTTTAAAATTTGTATTACCAAAGAAAGTTGATTATCATCAGTCAGTTGTTTTTAGTAACAACAGTGCTACTGTGTATTTCGCTATTATAGGCCAAAAGTGACACGCACAACTCTAAGAGCAGTACTAACAATTTGATAATAGTCGGGCCAGTATTCATTGGTTGATTTCTTGTGAAAATATTTTATCTTTGATCATACTTAGGTGCATTGTTTGTAAATAATAAGTTACGTTGAAATTAACACGGAAAAATTGACAGCCGCCGCGACAGGAACTTGAACCCGGATCTCCCAGAGCATACCTAGCCGGCAACTGGGAGATCCGAGTCCCGATCGCGGCGGCTGTCAATTTTTCTGTGTTAATTTCAACATTTACCATACACAAGGTTATTTGTGAGAAAGATAATAACAAGTTATGTTGTTGTGAATGAAGCAGGCTTTCAGTGAAAGGTTCAAAAGTAAAAGGTGATTATTTACTCTTTACAGATTCGCCATATTTGAATCGTCGTGTGGATTGATATGATTCAAACAGAATTGAAATTTGGGTTTTCGGTAAGCAATGTTCATTTCTTTTCTGATTGTACTATACTTGCTGTCAAGATATGATACAAACAGCTCGGTTGTTATTAAGTTTTGTTAGAGTTGCTATTACACATGGTAATTTGGTTTTTTTGACGTAATATGCAGCAAATTTTATGTTCTCTATGAATTCATGAAGACAGCAACGTAACGTTATATTAGAAAGGACACAGAGCGCTGCAGTCAATAGCACTACAGAGGAGCAAAACTTATCCTTGCACACACTGTTTCAGAAGGGAACATAGTTAATGCTTGATACAGTTCTTGCAACCTCGAATACTATCTCCATTCCACAGTTCAGCTCAAGGTGCCGTACGTCATATCACGTAATGGAGCTACGGAGTAAGTGGCGGTGGGAGATACTTGTTAACAACCCACTTATTATCCAGATATGAACCCATGTGAATTTGATTTGTTCACGAAGATGAAGGAAGTCTAACGGAGAGACGCTTCCGTAACTTTTTAGTGTAATCTCTGTAATAAGGCTTCCTCTTCTTCGGATACTGTCAGAAAGTTATGGTATCACTGGGATAGGCCTCCTCCCTGATGTTTGGAATCATGTAATTGCAGCATCTGGAGATTGCGTTGAATGATTGTCAGCATCAGAAGGCTAGTCACTTTCATTACAGGAAAAACGATCCATATGTATACTAATTAGTGATCTTAATGAATGATGTGCATAAGAAAAGTAAAAAAAAACATTGGATCAACTTGAACTGCTTTGGAGATTTTGTGCAAATTGGAGTTCCATTCCATGCAGACACGAACATTGTGTGAGGAAACATAAGAGATCTTCTAAGCGCTAATTTTAACTCTTCTCAAATTATAGAAATATACACTTGTATAATTTGAAAATTAGAAAAAGTACACATGAGCTTAATAGTGTTTTAGAGCAGTGGTTTTCAACCACCGGCCCACGAAACCGTTGTACCTGTCCTCGGCAGATATATTTAATTAATACTATGTATATTTCGACAGTTCAAAATTGAGATTTAGGTTTATATTTCTTTTTTAATACAACTAGAGTCTGAAGATGCATTGGTATCCTTTGAACGTCAACGAAACATGTTAATAATATCTTCCCTGTAGTTAGCCGGTCCGTGAGTATTAAAAAGGTTGAAAAAAACACTATTTTAGAGAACTTCTTTTAGCCGAGATATTTTGCTGAAATTGTGTTAGTTGAAAGTGAATTTCATGTGCTTGCTGCAAAATACTTTGATGATAATAATAAACCAAAAAACGCACCAGCATTTATATTAATTTTAGAGATAACTAAATTATTGTTAATTATTGAGTTCGTAGAGGGATAGGAATAAAAAGGATAAAATATCTTCATTAAATACGTGTACTTTGGATAGAAATTCTTAACGCGATGCGAAGCACGTTTGTGAGTTTGAGATCCCTGGAATTTATCGAAGACAGAAGGTTTTAAAAAATGCTCAGTTCCTTTGGATTTGAAGGACGAGGTAGCAGTGTATTCTCATCCGGGTTTACAAATTAGAAGTAAAGCGTCATTTGAACATGCTTTTAGACAATCTTCAGTGTTCTGTAGCTACTATCATGGCCAGTTTCCAAAATTTTAATATTGTCTTTCGTATTTCCAGAACTTAAAAAAATATAGAAACAGGGGTTTGAGCATTTCATCTGATCAACAATATGTTGACTTGAGAGCACCTCGAACGAATCAGCTACCTTGTCTTAATGTACGAAACCAATTTTTCCTCACAATTTGATGAAACGGGATAACATAAAACAACCAATGCTTGCTTTGTCAGGTTGGAAGCAAGAAAACAAATTAACGTAATTCTTGTCGAAGTTACTGGTCAGCTCTTTGGGAATTTCTCTGTTTTTTTTTTTTTCATTAATTTTTTCTTGTCAGGTTTGTAACTAAATTAAATTGTGTATGGATGAGCCAGCAATCTTTGTGTGTGGGTGTGCATTTTCAACTTCTTATTAACCCCAAAGTATTTCCGTAAAGTGAATTAATGTCTATTTCACAGTGTCTACTTTGAAATGTCAGGGAATTTAGTTGCTGGTAGTGTATAAAATCAATAAAATTATTATTTGTACTGCGATGATCAAAAGAAAGAACACCTGTTTACCACCAATAGAATACCCTCTCTACTTTCTTTAAATCTTGATTTCACCACTTCGTGCTTTTTTTAAAATTATGGTTGTGTGTTAACTGTTAAGGTTTACTTGTGAGTACTTTGAATCTATAATTGATTACAATGAGTGAAAACGGGAGAAGGTCCAGATAGAGTGGAAAACACTTACTATTCAAATCTGTCAGGGAAAATTAATCTTCTATTATTTGTTTTCAAATTTTAGACAGTTTAGAACTGTAATTGGGGGTAGCAAATGAAGACTTTAATATAATTGAAAGATCAAAACGTAGAGTGAAGAACGGCAGCAAAGTGTGAAACGGCGTTTTTTAAATATATATATAAAAATTATTATTACAAGTTTTTATGTTTGATACTTGCACCCATGAGCGTTATAAATAAGTACTAGAAATAAAGTAATTACTTATTGGATGTAGTCTCAATAACAATGAAGGTTTAAGAATTCTTTAATAATATGAAATTAAATCTAAGTAAAAAATATGTGTAAAAGCGTAATGTTCTTTGAATAGAAGATTGAAAAGTTGTTAAGTGAAATAAGGCCATGCTTTAATTTGACTTACAAGTACAAGTAAAATATAAAGTTGAATGAAATTTGAAAGGATTATCCGAAATCAATTCCCAGTTATAATTTACAGCTATTTACCAGTAAGATGATGCTTTGCTGAGGTTAATTCAAACATTTTTGCTTCTGATATTTATCGCGTTCTCCGACCTATCTGTACATCCTTGCACATGCCGTAGGTATAAAGTAAAAAGTGCTTTCATTTATACCACATGGGAACTCGATATTTTAACACTGCTGTAGTATTTATTTCCTCAAACCATCAGTATCGCAGTAATTCACAACTAGAAGTTCACATAAACGTGAATTTAGTTACAATACAAATTGTAAAGTGTTTAAAGGGGAATGGCATGCAAGTGGAGTACTGTGGTAATTACACGTGTGCTTTTTTTTTTGTATTTTAAATACTATTGCTTTTTATGAATTAATTCCTAAGAAAATACTATATTTTGTTAAGTTTTTGTATTTGTTTTTTCCACTACACCTGGAAATTGCAATAATAATACCTGGAAAATCGAGTTCAGTATTTTTGTCGGGCCGCGGTGACTCGATGGTTAGAGCGCTCTCACCCTCTTGTGCTTGGGCTCTCGGTTCAAACCCTCCTCATACGATGCGGACTTTGTTTGTGGACAAACACTGTATGCGTGGGTTTTCTCTGGGTTCTCCCGTTTCCTCCTACTTCCTTCATTCCACCAATCATTCATCCGGCCTGAGCCAAAGTTGCCTTAAAAATTACATTTAAAAAGATCAATATTTTTGTAGGAACCCTGTTAATAATTAATCGAACATTTATTAACATATAACATTTGCTAAACGAAATCAGTAGTAAAACAGCAATGTAAACATACTATATGCTGTATATAAACTTTCTTTTTGTCGGCTTGTAATTGAGGCATCTTTTTGTATTTGTCCGTGTAATATCAATCGTGATTCCCTGCAATAAGAAAAGTTTGTAGACCAATATTACTTTTCATTATCAGAATATCATTGAAAAGCATTGACCGTTGCGTGCAGTGTGCATCGACATACCTCAAGGAAAAAAACAAAACAAAAACTGTTTAGTACCACAGCAGAGGTCATGCTATTTTACTTCCGACGCATTTACTCGTATCATAATATCTCAAGAGTACGTCGTCGACGTTACTCACCATTCTCAGTGAGCACTCTGGCTAAAAAGAAGTTCGTTAAAAATCAACGTAGCTAGTTCATCAGTTACTAAAACTTCAGTTTATGTGACTATGAATTTTCCCTTGGACTATGATCAGAGCACTTCACTCTCGTCGGCTTGTTTAGTTGTTGTCAATATTGTTAGTAACGTCCTAAACAAAGTTGTGAGTTTTAAGAGAAGTATTATCAATTCTTCCCAAAAATGCTGCTGAATGTGCTCCCAAAGCGGAAGACAAAGTCCGCTTATCGTATGGATTTGGAACTAATGATTGACTCAAACTCTCCAAAATTATGAAAACCATGTCCTTTGTTCACAGAACAGCAGACTGATGCCATGCGCATTTATAGGAAAGTAACTGAGATAGATGGGACGGCGGTGCGAAATGCTCCGATCATCTTTGATACAAACTATAGTTTGTTGATATTATTGTACGATAGAGAGAAAATACAAGTTTCTAATGGCTGTTTTCTTTTTCATTACAGGACTGACGAGCAGCATGCTTAAAAGAAAAGAACCGAAAAGTTTACAGGAAATATGTGAACTGGCTTTCCTGGGATACCTGTATCAACGTGTTTGTTCATGGAAGGATATATTGAAACAGGGGGAGCAGCCCATAATTTCCAAAGTGATACCTGCTAGACATTACATCTCTTCCTCCTTGAACTCCATTGTGTTGAATGACCTGATCAACATGACTGAACGCTTTTTCCATACAATCAAAGAAGGTTGGGAAAGTTACTCCTTACTTATGAGTGTCTTAATGAATGAGTGGACAAAAGCAGTCAAATTTAGGTTCTCTCTGTTTATTATATGTGAAGCGGCGGAGGATATTCTGTACAGCTGTATATCCAATGTGTGTTTCCACCATTTGGTTTTGTTGAAATTACCAAGATTTTGCAGTGACTTTTTGTTGGAAAGCGTTGCTAGGAGTGCACCAAATTTAGTTAACTTGTCTATTACTGATTCAAACATTAGTGATGAAGGATTGTTGTCTCTGTGTGGTGTGAAGCATATGTGCCATTTGTTGGAATGCGGACAAGAAATTCAAGTGTCTGAGCGAACCAGAATGATGTCCTCCTGTGTACTTAATTTACAAATCTGTTCAGGCGACCGAAATTGCGTGTTTAGTTCTTGCAATGAATGGTGTTCTTCTCTTCAGATTCTTGATATAAAACGTGTGAATCACAAAAGCTATAAGAAAGGTCTTATAACGCAAGTGCCTGTAACTGCAAAAGGCGTAACTGCCCTCCTCCTGTGCCTACCACAGTTGACTATTTTGGACACAGAGTATTTGAGTTCTGCCATAAATATTTACCGTGAAATCAGTGATTTGGGAAATAGTATTCCGTGTTTGAAGTTGATGAAATACAGTGAAGAAAAGCCAACGTTAGCGAAAATGAACACTGTTTTATTTGTGTGCCCAAATATTCAAAATGTTGAAATCGCTGTTACAGATACATTCGCAGATATAACATTACTGCCGCGATTTCTGAACTTATCCCATCTTCATTTCAGATCGAAGCTGTATGAGTTCAATCCCATTCTGAGGCAGTGTATAATGAGTTACGGAAGCCAGTTGGAAAGTTTGAAGCTAGAACTGATGTACATAGAACATTCAGATTTAAAAGTTATAAAAGAATGCTGCCCGAAACTAAAAGTGCTAGAATTGCATATGAGAAAGCTTGGTGAATATGAATCTAGTTGTGAAACTGATGCATGTTTGAACGACTTGAAACACATGCAGTTAATAGTGATTTATATTGAGAAGGACCTGTTGTTGTTTTTGTTGAAAAACACCCCGCGACTAGAGTTGTTACATATTAATTCGTTTGATTTTATTCCTTACTTTGTGAGAACATTTTTGTACAGTTATTTGGATGATGAATTTTTCTGTGAGCTTTTCAATCCAGGTCGATTTCCTAATCTTCGAGAATTGTATGTTCGTGGTTCAGCTCTTACCGAACTGTCTTTCCATTACATTATAGATAATTGCCCTCATATAAAACACATTGGGATGATTTCCTACTGGAATATTACGAAATTGAGGATGAAAATTTTGCTTCAGAACATTAAAGAGCAAAATGCGGACATTTGTATTCACTTGGCGTCAGTGAACTGCTATCACTGGTAGCACACGCAGTGTGGTGTGTGTGTATGTGAGAGAGAGAGAGAGAGAGTGAGTGAGTGAGTGAGTGAGTGAGAGAGTGTGTGTGTGTGGGGGAAGGATGGCAGCTCAAATCATGAATTGGCTTGAGCCCAAGTTGCCTAAAGGCCATACATTAATTCAAATGTTCAACTCATGAATTTGTTATTTGCAGCTACAAGAGATGTTGCGAATCCTCACAACTTAGAAACGTTGTGTTATGTTAAGTACTGTAGAGAGAAACGAGGAAAGTGGATTAGCGTGTGTTGAATTTGCAAGACTGTATTTTAAGGTGTGATTCGTGTATTCGTCCTCAAGAAGTACCTTTAACCTGCAATTTTTGTTTTCTTTACTTTATGTTGTTGTTGTTAAAACCTCGCATGAGTACGAATGGGAAGCCCAGTTATTTTCTGGTAAAAGATTACTTCTTCGAAGTATATTGACACACAAATTAAGCAGTATTAAAAATAATGATGATGATAAGCACTTTTTAAAATTTTATACTCCCAGTCATAGGCTGTATTACTTGATATATCGGCTCATGACTAATCCTCTAAAGAGGCTAATATCAAGGATTAGGGAGTATAGGATTGTTAGCTCGCATAAGCGACAATAGTTTGAACTAAGAGCGATAATTGCATGGTCGTGGTACCTGGTGACCGGTAGGCAAAACTATCTACCGGGTCAGTGACCGTTCATAATGGATTTAGAGTCAGGCTATCTTTATGTTTGGGAAATGAAAAAAGCAAATTAAAGTTTTATAATGTGTTGACATTAGTTATGTTTATTAGTGGATTGCGCTGTATAGAATATATAGTAAATGCAAATAATCTAAATATCACTTCAAGGAACCACAACCCCAAGGAGCAGCGGTCCTAGTCCTACCATGCTCCTACGCTACTGTTGTGGGAGCGGACGCGTGGTTTCCGAATAGGAACGAAGTTCGCCGAAATTCTTTTGTTAGCGGCCAGCTACGTTGTGTTCTTGGTCAAGTAACAACGGTTGTAGTACTCCCATCTATAGTTAATACGTTCAACTCCCTTCAGCTGGCGGTCCTATATACTCTCTAGTCCTTACTAATATCTTTGAATTACAGCCCATCCCGTGACGGGTTATTTACAAGAAAAGTGGGTGTCCAATTTTCTGTATAGTGCAGAAAAACAACCTGGAGCACCCAATGAATGATCAGTCTCTTAAGAAGAAAGAAATAAACCGACCATCCAACGAATCATCAGTCCTATAAGAACAACAAACAATAATGAAGGTAAGCAAAAAAGTGCCCGTGAGTCGTCGTTCAGTATTCAAGGAGGAGGGGGTAAGATTAGCTTAAAAACATATTACGAAATATTGATAAGAAATATCTTACGTAAGCACAAGGGAGGGGATCGGGGATCTGCTTCTTTTTCTTACAACGGGGTTCTAAAATGGCTAAAAATGTGCTTATGTAATACTTTAATGTGCCTAGAATGGTTTAACATTCTCAACAAAACTGTGGACCGAGTCTTGAGAAAAGAGTTCAAAATAAGATGATTCCTTTCAATTCGATCGGTAAGTTTGTGCCCGCATGACTTTTGAATTGATGTACGGATTTTGATTAAACTTTTAGTATAGTACGTTTTCGTAGTGACCTGAAATTAGTATCTTGTAAATACAGGTAGAGAATAGTTTTGAAAAGGGCGTGTGGGTCATTCCACCTAAAATCACCCGATGATGGTTGAACGACTATTTTTGAAAATTCTGATAATTTGCACATATATTGGTACATGTCTCATGAACAGTGGTATGATTATAAATATCGGATTCCATTCCGTATGGAAACGGTATCCATATTTCCAACATGGCGTGTGGCAAATCATGAGAAAATCAGGGTTCGCGCGAAATGCAATATCTCAGAAATAAAAGGTGCTACAGATATGAGACAAACACAATTGGAAAGGCAATGAAGTGATCTTTAATGCAGTGCTGAAAGCTTTTTACCATCCCAATTCTAAGTGCCTGAAATAATGCCACAGTCATGAGTGAGCATCAGCCAAATTACCATTTGTAAGCCCTGAAAATTCTGGGAAGGAGTTTATCCAAAATGTCCTATATGGACTTTGTATTTGTCTCTACACAGTGTAAAGCTGGACGAAATAGGAGATCGTAGAAATGAATAGTGCTGATTTTATAAGGCATCAAATATGGCCACATACGGAATTTTGCTACTTGAATATCTCTGGTGGTGGAAGTGCGAAAGTTTTGAAACTTACGCTAAATGACCTTTAGTTTATATTGTACTTATAGTATAAAAGCGAAGTTTTAGAGTTTGCAGTTACACAAACTGTAACATTGGAAAGTTACGTAAAAAATGATTTTAAAGTACAGGGTAATTGCATATATTTTGTTAACGTACAACACAATAACACACGTGAAAATGGAACGAAATATGACTATAACAGTAAAATACCATGCTACAAAGAATGCTGAACAGAAACAAGTTCTAACAAGCACGTGTGATAGTCTTAAGAACATGCACTTTATTGCAAGTCTGAACATGGCACCATATTGCATGCACTTGTATAAAGCAGCACTATCAGGTAAGTTGTATATTGGATATTGTGTCTCACGAACAGATCCATCTTAACAACCATTGTTTTGAGATCCAGTGAATTCATTGAAGGTCTCGTACAGAAATTGAAATTGTTAGACCTCAAACAGCATGACTATATATCAAAACCTCAGTCTGCATATTTAAAGGAATGTAAAGTCAACCTCCGTAATACTGATTGCATAGTATTGGCTGATTTTGCAGAAAATTACACTTCGTAACTCAAGATGAGATACAATGTTTTCATTGGGTAAATTCTCAAGCCGCTTTACATCCTCTTGCGTATTAATATATGTTACGTGGTACATTATTCAGTCACAGTGTGTAAGTGATCATTTACAACTCGGCACCATTGCTGTGTATGCATTTCAGATGCAACTCATGAACCATCTGAAGAAGGTTTTGCTTTCAGTCAAAACATTGATTTATTTTAGTGATTGCGAAGCGTTCCAGTACAAAAAACAAAAGGAATCTATTAAACCTTTCATCACGAATCTTTCTTTGCGTCTGCTCACGGCCAAAGCTCGTGCGACAGTGTAGGTGGTACACCAAACGAAAAGCGTCAAGCTAGTCTGCAAAGAGCATACACAAAGCAGATCCTGACTGTTCAAGATTTGTATGACTTTTGTGAAAAAAAATACCACAGAAATCAAATGCTCCTATGCTTGAGCGACGGGCTCTTGGTTACTTCCTAGTTCTGTATTATCTAAATCTGCACAAATATTGCTTTGTAGCATGTTGGA
Source organism: Lepisma saccharinum (assembly GCA_022664845.1). Lineage (NCBI taxonomy): Eukaryota > Metazoa > Arthropoda > Insecta > Zygentoma > Lepismatidae > Lepisma > Lepisma saccharinum. Next base: position 5,491 of record JAGDQP010021673.1, on the reverse strand, counting down.
CAAAGAGACTTCCCAGGGATAAGTTGCACCGGTTGGTTTTTCTTTCTTTTCAGATGATCACGCGTTATTTCCACACAGCCTTTTTTTTTTGCCCATTTCTTTCGACCTTTGTTGTATTGAAGAGATTCGCAACACACTTCTCAAAAAAAAAAAAAAAAAAAAAAGGATGATATTTGACAAGAAACGTCTTTTCGTGATACGTACCCACAGTTTGGATCTCTTTTCCTATTCTTAATTGTAGTTTCAACACCATTCGTAAGTAATAAAAACGAATGCACTGTATCATTAAAAAAATATTTATATAAAAATACTATCAGCACAAATGATGATGATGATGATACTTTTTGACCAAAAATAATAAAACACTATATACACTGTACTTCGCCGTGAAGTCCAATCGTAAGAATATGTAAATGGTGGTGGTGGTGGTGGGGAATCCAAAACATAAAGGAAAGGTGAGTGAAGATGGTCTGGTAGAGTAGTTCTTGTAATTGATGCTGTCTCCTGTACTGCTCCAGTTTTGCTCAAGTGTAAGTTCTATAGTATTCAAGTAGTTCCTTTTCTCAGTAAATATGAAACGTATATAGCTCTGGGTGGAAGCTGGATCTGCAGGTTCTGGATGGTTTAGTAGGTCCGATTACAAAAGTTGTGTTCCCCATATGAAGTAAGTTAAGCGCATGTTTTAAAGAAAGTTGGAGATTGGTAAATATCCTCAAGAGAAAAAATAAATGGACGCTCCACAAGTACAGGTGGTGGAGCAGGGGTTGAAATATCAATAGAAGTTGACTGTAGTACAGTTGGAGGAGGTGTAGAGGTATCAATGGGGGTGGCGGAATTATCGACAAACTAGTTTGTTCAGAAGAGTGTTGGCTAGTATGTGGGGATAAGGGAATAAGTGTTTCGTATTCGTCAGAACTAGTATCAATAGAAATAGAAGAGGGGGTCTCATAAATTGGTGATTGTCTGTAGAAGACGAAGGAATAGGATTTAAAACTAAGTCTGTCGGTTCGTGTACAACTTGAGATCTTTCTTTGCTATTCTTATGTCTTAAAAGCTTACATAATCTTAACAGCGCTAACTTAAATATCCCTCTGAAAAAAATAGAGATAAGGAAGTAAGCTTAATGGTTAACTTCTACTCGTTGAAGTTTTAAAGACTTAATACATCTAGACATGATATAGAAAGTAAGTCCTAATGCTATTGCTAATAACAAAAGTAAAGTTACGGTGATTACTATAATTGCGTAATCGTCGAATTTTCTATTAGAGAAGGTAAGTCAATTGTGTTATTCAAATTTAAGTGGTGGATAGTCGTTCGAATTTGAAGCTTAGAAGGAAGGATAATGTCCTTAAAGAGAAGGTGGTCGAATTCATTATAGTGAAAAAAATAAAGAACTATTACCAGTGTTGTCATATAGCTTGCTATGCGAAATTTATACGTTCTATGAAATGGAACTAATGATGAAATAAGAATCCCAGCATCGATATATTTCTATATGTATTTCATATTGGAATCAAAAGTCTGAAGTTGACATGATGAATAGGTCTTATTGTGGATTATTTCTGTTAAACATGCAGCTTTCTGGGAATTCCGTTCGACAAATGTACAACAAGCTTTCAAAAGAACAAAATTTTTCTTCAACTTCGAGGAATTCAGTAGCTGAAATGAATACAAATTTGAGTAGCGAAAAAAATTTGTGTGTTTTGTCGTACACACACACACACACACACACACACAAAAAAAAAAAATACTACTAGTAATGTGTTCGTTGATGTGGGTTGAATAAGCGGAATTTGAAGGAATACGTCGATGTTTTTAGTCAAAAAGTTGAATGATACTAAGAAACTTTTACTCACAGTATATAATAGTCCTAAATCAAATTTATAAATGGTATCTCGAAGAAGTTCAGGTGACGATTTATTTCTAAAGACATTTGACATAAATTGCTTGATTTCTCTTTGCGCTAGATAATTGGCGTAAAGTCCTGATAATTTTCTGGATTCTTGTGCCCACTGGCAAAAGGATTTTAGAAGAGAAGTTTGAATGGCCAAGAATGTGTGCTTCACCTGTAGGACGACGCTTTTGACTATCCTAATCTCTTGGCTGAGACTATCACGCATGTCATTGATTTTATTAGTCAAAGAGATTTTCGTGTTGACGTAATTGTTCTAGTGAGGAAGATAGACGCTTCTGTTGGATCAAATTCGAAATGCTGAGGCCAAAAGAACCTATGCCGAGTAAAAAGTTGAGAATGCTACGTTTAGAACGAGTATTATTAGCGCATAAAATTGTTTGAGAAGGTTCAATTTTAAAATGACGGGATAATATCCTCTATGTTTCGAAAAAAAGATTTCTCGCTGTCGTTAATGTGCTTTCTTATATCATTCCATTCTATGCAGTTCTCCTTTGAAGGATAAGTTGTCTGAAGATTCAGATTGGAGCGTACAGCGATATAAACATCAGTATGTGGATTTACAGCTATACTTTTGTTGGTTAGCATAGCCCCTACTTGCTGTAGAATGATTTCGTGGTATCGGTTGGTAGGAAATTCTGCGAAGCTTGAGACTGACCATGTTCCCATGATTATGGATAATATTACTATGAAAAGTATAGAATCCATATTGTGCTTCTTTACTCTAAAAGAGAAAAAGAAAAGACGAATTTTTTCTTGGAGTTATAAATTATAACAAAAATTAATTCTAAAACTATGTCTGTTAAAAAAAAAAAAAAAAAAATGTTTTCGCCTTTGTCTTCCTTAAAAAAAAAAAATCTTATCGTAATACTAGCTAATAACATCATGCCTGTCTGTAAAAACATTAAACATACATATACCGTAACGTAACATGGTATAGTTTGATGTATCGACTTGTGATGCGTCAGCATGCTGCTTGAACTTCAATCTCGTGGCATCGTATTGCAAGAAAAAAGAAGGCACGGATGCGAGATTGCTATCATCACTCGCATTCAGTATTGAACCGAAAGGTCGGGATATACATATTACGAAAGTGGGATAGTCATTATTAAAGAGGGGTTTGTAAATTTTAGGCAAAAAACAACAGTGTGAGGATCATACATTCAGAGAATTGTTCCCGTTGGAATCTGAAGGACAGGCAAAAGCCTATTGTCGACATGTACTTGTCACTAAAGACATTAATTGTGATACGCTAAAAGCTGCACTAAATGTGTTCTTCGAAAAACTCCTAGAACAAATAGATAGTTATGTGCGTGACAATTTGAATATGCCAACCATTGTAATGCAATTCGATGGAGTGCGCACATATGCTAGGAACTCCAATGAGGTAAGAATTCTCTGAATATTACATACCTATCTTTGTTTATTCCACGTAGCATCAAGTGTTCGTACAAATAGGATTCCCTTGTCAGTTTATACATTTAAAAAAGAATAACTCAATCTTTGTTTGGGTTAGTATAAACTGTGTTCAGGTTCTGAACAAAAAAAAAAAAAAAAGGTAAATAAAAAAACTAAATATACATAAGTTTGTTCTACAAACCTATCTGTTCTTGTTCTTTCGCAAAATAAAAAAGAGCGCTTAGCCTGTTAGCTTGTGTTACGTGCGTGGTTATGTAAGTGAGCTGCAACTGTCTCACTTGTGACATAACAAAATTACAGTGTGACTAAGCAAAACAAAAAAGATATGCTTCTTGAATTCCAACCTATAGTGTTTTACACTGAAATATCACGTTCAGGGATGTATATATATAGAAATACAGTACAAAAATACAATAAGCAATCTTATACAAAAAAAAGTATACAATGTAAAAAAAAAATAGTTGCTTATGTAGATTCATTCTGGGGGGGGGGGGGAATTTCTCTAATAAATAAAAAAATAAGTCTTTAACCAATCAATTGAGCAGCTGAAAATGAAACAGTTTTTGGAAAGAGCATTTCTACTAAACTCTTGGTCAGATCGGGTCCCTTAGAAGCCTACTTGGCTTTATTTCCAAATGCCCTCCTAAAAGATTAACAATTTTAAAAAAAAATGCTCTTTTTTTTTGTAAAAAAAAGTATTAATGCGCGAAAATATATTTATCTTCATCTCGTTAGTTTTTAGTCTGATTCCTTCAACAATAAAATCATATGTCTATTCATGTTTTCCCTCATTTTCTATACCATATTCTTGCAAAAAGTTAATTTAATGTCTTCATGATATGGGCGTAAGCGTTGTATTGTCTTTTTTGTCGCAAATTTTCACTTCGTAAGCATTGTCGCATATTTTTTTTTTTTCAAAATTATAGGTGGAGCACGGTACGGAGTGGAAAAAGCTTTAACGTTTCCTTTCCTAAAAGCAGGATTGTAGACTTAAGACTGGTTGTCCGACTTGGTAACTGTTCTGTCGATGTTTCTGGTCATAAAATATCTCTTGAACTAGATGATGATGGAGTAGATTCTGAGCAACCAAACATCGAGCAGCTTGCATATCCTCTAGGCGTTGAGAATTTTCAGCTATCACATATTGTGTTGAACACACTATCAGCTCTGTCACGTGGTTGGAAACCGTACTCAAGGTAATTAGCAGAAAACCCTACGCTAGGGCGCGGCGAATTATTCACACTGAATACGCACTGCTGGAGTGCAGCGTCCCAAAGTTTCTGGTCTCCCTGGTGTTCGGATATGTACATTTAATAAAGAATGTGTCGATTCTATCAATTCAATGCTCGAATGCGAATACGCTAGGCATTTGTAAGGTTTGATTACATAGTTCTGTGTAGTGTATACTACGAAAAGACATGTGTCTATCACTTTTCAAAATAAGAGGAAACCCAAAGCGAAGTATGATTCTTCATATGTGAAATCACAAATTGTTTTGATCGATTTGATAACAAGTAAAAAGCTGCTGGCGTCTCAACGTGTTGCAATTGTCCGTGCGGTAACTTCTTGACAACTTTATTGCGCTGACAGATGTCACAAAGCTTAATTTTAGCGCTCAAGAACTGCTTCAGATTCTTAAAGTAATATTTTCTTAATTCCGACATGTATGTTTTTTGAAGCCTAAATGATTTGCGGTTTTTGACTTGTGTATAGATTCAAACCACAAATCTTTCAATTGGTCAGGTATACATAACTGTTTGGTTTTGGGTCTTGCATTGTTGCTAGGAGGAATTCTGTACAAAACTCTAGAAATCAGCTTTAAGTATTTACTGTCTCGTAATACTTTTTGGTCCGTCTGGATTCAGCAAGGCATCTATAATCCTGGCAAAAGCTGGATCATTCTTCTGATGTGTTATTATGTCCAAAGTCTCAAATAACACTGCATCAATGTGCTCATTACCTTCCAATTGGTCTGATTCCTGTATATTCTCAAACTTTTCTCCATGTTCGTAAATAAGCTTCCTTTACATGTGTTGTTCCGTAAGTGTCTTCTTGATTCTTCTTAGGTACTTTAATGGAACATATTTGGTCTTCTATTTCTGGTAAACTAAAAACGTCTGGATCCAAATGTGGTACAGGATTATTCATTTTCCTCGTAAT
>JAGDQP010021672.1:0-31453 GCA_022664845.1 Lepisma saccharinum | reverse complement strand
CGTAGTACCCTGCGTCCGCATTTTGATCCTTTACATCTTCAGATCGATGCTTCTTACCAGCAGCAATGCATAAATTCTCGCTTCGCAATTTCAACTTACACTTTGACCAATGAGATTCCACCAGGAAAAACCCACTAAAATGCTTACCACATTTAGAACACTGAAATCTGTCACTTGTATGTTCAATTTGCAAATGTGACCTCAAATGGAGATCATTATTGAAAACAAAATGACGATGTGTAACACAGGTTAAATTAGATGGGGGATATCTTACAGTACACAGGGTCCGTTTATTCCCTTGCATAGACAGGCTGAATCTTTTCGTGATCCTCGACTTATCACACTTGGTCTTAGACAGAGGAACTTTCTCGTTATCACTCGAGTCACTATTAGGGCTCTCAAAAATGTCGTTCCTAATCATATTGGATGATCAAGAATTTACAAGAATTATAGAAGAAACAATTTGATATGTTTTTCACGTTCAGGGAAGATGAAATAGCTCAGAAAGTATACCACTTCAAATGATGTGAACAATGTGATCACTTCTCTCCTGTCTAGTTTCACTAATCAATATTTATGCAGTTAAAGGGGTTCTCACCAATATGTAGGGTATGTTAAATTATCGGTAAATAAACAGTTATAAGGTTTCTCTCCACTTTGCTCCTGTCAAAGTCAATTCATTGTTATCTAGTAAAGATATTAGAATATAAGGTTTCTCACCTATGTGTCATACTATTGCAAGTGTCATAAACAAAAGGCTTATTACTATTAATTCTACCAATTATCACAAGCAAAACCCTTTTCCAATTCTACAGTTCCAGTTCGAGCAACGTTTGCATGCATATAATTTGATAATATATCACTCCAACTAAAAACCCTAAATAGTTTAATAAAATTATTTCGTGTATAAATGGGCCACTTCTCATATCAGCGAGATTAATAAAGCATACCAATCATCTTGATCCTTATATAAAAAATTACAGCTAAATTGTATTAATAACATGCATAAGGCTTTGCACAGAATGAGCAATAGATGGCAGATTATGAACACTAAAACGGATAAATTGGATTATTTAACCAGAGTCAATTATATATAGTTGTTTTGGTTACTCCGATCATAACATTGTATATTATCATCTCACTCGAAGTACAGTTGAAGGCAAATTATGCAGCGCCGAGAGAATAGATCACACACTAATCAATTCCAATGCGATTAAGAAGCCAAGAGTCCAATCGATTCTATTATTCGAGAACAATATAAGCAGAATCACACAGACTAAACACAATACTATTCGTCGTGTTACCTTACTGACTCTTGATTTCTACCGGCTAGACGAAAAGATGGAAGATGGACGACAAATGGAGGTCTACTACATTGGATTCCCAGAGTAAACAAACGACGTAGACGACGTCGAAATGCAAGATGGGTAGATGAAACTAAGCGTTTTTCTGGAACTACATGGATGAAGATGTCAGCAGCCCGTAATATATGGAAATAAAGAGGGAGGCCTTTACTCATCAGTGGATAGAAAACGGCTGAATATGATATATAAATCGTAATGTTCTTGTGGTTCTCTGGTAGTACCTGAGGTAGAGCTGATAGATACTAAGCGGTTTGTATTTTAGCCCATAACTAGTTTTATTACAAAATGAGATAACTTTATCGGTTACTAACTAGAGCGTCGCGTAGGAAACTAATGGCAGAAAATATATGAATATAGACGTCTTCTTCTTTGGGTGTTTTTCTCCAAGGAGGGGTCTAGGATGAGGTGTCGTGCCAGAAGCGATAGCTTCTCTGCACGTTAGGAAGACACCGCAAGCGTTGTCTTTTCTGTGTCTAAGACGTACCAGAAGCGATGCCTTCTGTGTTCAATAAGGTGAATTTTAGGCAGAGTACATACCAGAAGCGATGCCTTCTGTGTATGCTGGGTTACTCCAGAAGCGATGCCTTCTGTGAACAAAGGAGTGATTAGTTTAGGCAGAGTACATAACAGAAGATGCGGGATGATACCAGAACCAATGATTTCTGTGTATCAGGATGTTCCAGAAGCGATGCCTTCTGTGAACAGGTAGAAGAAGAGGAGTTGATCACCCAGGAGTAAATGATACTCTAAAGCTGGTGCATCGTAGTTTTATAGTCTTCTTTGGGCGCAATCCTCCAAGTTCCTTCTTCGACGAGTATAACTCCCTTTGCATGTTCATAGTAATCCAATCTGTTGCTTCCGTGGTGAGTTTGTTCCAGTCGTCTGCTATTGTTTATGTGTCACTTTACTGTTTGTTGTTGTTACAACTAAAGCATTTATGCAGTTAATTTTGGATTAGTGTTGAAATTTATGCTTTTACTCGTTATATTTTACTGTGAAATTTTAAATCAGAATTACAGAACTTCGATGGAAATTATACAAGAGGTCACCTTCCGGGAAAATATCTTCGTTTCCTAAGAGCAGAACTATTCAAAAGCAATTTTGTGTGCATTTAGTGAATATTAAAATATATCTTGGCAAGTGACAGACCCAGTGTGACGCAAAGGACTATACATGATTTCATATGATACTAATTTGCGTAGGCATTGGTAATTGGACTTTAATGAAGCTTGCTAAGTATTTTTCTACGTGACCCACGGCCTAGCTAGATTAGTATATAACACCATTCTTGAAAACTCCAGGGAGAGAGGGCGAGACAGAGTGAGACTGCAACCAAACCTATTGAGCTGCAGCAAGGATGGTGTCGCTCGTGTAAGTTAACTCAGGTATATTTGCCACTTAGTTTCTTTCAAGCTTTTACTTGATCTACTCTATTGGTGACTGTCATTATAATAGAATTCAAACCGATCAGCACTAGAAGTATTCTACGTCTAAGACGGTATGGTCTCTGAGCGAAGAATTATTGTAAATTCATATTAATCAGTTACACGTACGTTAATAGGCGGAGCAATATAGAATAGTCCGCATACAGAAACGCTTGTTTTCTTTACATGATATACATTGTATTACCTCTCTTTGTTAATTTATTTATTGATGAAATGTATTAACCGGAAAAATTAAGGACATTAATGCCGCATGGATCCAGACGAAACACAGGTCTTAGAAGGAATACTCATCAGTGCTGATTTAATTTATAGATTTGCCTTTGACGCTTTCTACCACAATATACAACTTGGTGTATGCTTACTTTTCATTTTTGTGTCATACTGATATTGGCCTAGACATGTCTCGAAGTCGCGAAAGTAACAGAACCACTCGATCCAACTACGGTTATTCACAGTGTTGTTCCGGAAATCTCAGCGTCTCCCACAGACAATGTAGAACTTTTCCTCACTAATTTTAAACGTAGTGCAGCAATTAGCAATTGGAATGAAGACAGAAAGAAGGAAATGTTCCCTCTCTGCCTCACCGGCCCCCTACGGTACTACTTTGATACACATAAGGACACGCCAACGGCGCTGTCATGGCAGGAATTAAGGAAGCGAATTGCCGACAATTTCAGGGTCCTAACTGGAACCCAACTTCTGCTGCTATCCGTAATCGCTCTCGCCAACAAGGGCAGAACGAGCCGTTAACGCATTACCGTTACGAAAAGAAATTTTTAGCAGATCGTTATAAGCCAACCATGACATTTTCTGACTTTCTGATTGACGTAATCTCCGGCATGCAGCAACAGCATATCTACCATTTCGCGCAGCAATCAATTGCTACATTTGCGGAATTAATCGAAAAAGCAACAACCGAAGAACGTGCCGAATCTATGGTACGAGAACGCAGTCAAACAGTAAGTCTATAACGTCCAAAAACCACCGATTTCTCCAGACTGTGTGACAAGTCCCCTTGACCAGTTGCAGTTGCTATTAAATACTCATATGAACGCTGCAACCAATTTACAAGTCGCTTTTGCAACAGCTCAATCACAGCCAGTGTCGCGCTCACTCTCCCCAAAACAGTCTTGTCACTACAAGACACTATCCCAGCCCTCTGCTAAAACTCAATTCACACATAACTACCAGAGAATCCCACAATCGTTCAGATGAACTTCTCCCGCATGTATTTGCCCTGTCCATAATCTTTCTCTTAAGGCAGGAAATTATTACAGACAGCGCTCACCATCCTCACACCCGCGAAATTATATACAGTTTTGGGATCTGCGACGAACAAAATCCAATCAAGGGTTTCAAAATCACGATTAGTGACAATGAAGAAACGAACACAGGCATACACCGCAATGATCATCAGGTTCTGAGAAATCGTACAACAGTTCGGATGATATATCGTCCTACAGAAGTACATCTTCGGGATCAAATTCTTCTTTCAGGCCATACAGTAATAGAGTCCCGCCTAAAAACTACGGTACGTCTTTCGCCCCTATGACAATGTACAACCCACATTATTCTTACTTTTCAGCCATCACACCATTTACCTTTTTCCCGCAAAATCAATCCGGTCCAAAAAACTAGGGAGCTTTCAGGGGGAAAATAACTTTGGCCCCCAGGAAACATTGGCACAGGATAAGAGAATTGCAAGTAACGGAATCACAACTTGTTCACTTCACATACATGAACCAAAGGCACAAGAAGCAGTGAAACCCACCCCAACTACCGTATCACAACCCTGGTTCTGGATATTTACAACCCTACCCAATAAATAGCTCATTCTACTACTGGAAAACAGAAAATCTTGAAACAACAGGTCCATAGTATGCATGTAGACCCTTCATCAACTTGTGTTTCAGTACGGTTTCAAATACACAATCACATGCCATCTATTTCTGGTGTAATTAATTCGAAAGCTCATATATTTATTATCGATTCTGGTGCAACATTATGTTTGTTTCGAGTAGACCAACTCCCGCCTGACGCTCGTCCTTTCCCTCTCCCCGCCACCCTTACTGGCATTTCCAACCAACCAGTGCATTTAACTCATGGAGTAACATTGTGAATTACTTGAACCAGCAGCCATTAACAGATGTTTTCCACGTCGTTTCGTTTGCAGGGTTCCCTATTCTCATCGGCAACGACTTCTTGCAACAACACCACGCTGTTATAAACTTCAAAGAAAAAAGTTCACTCTAAAACGGCTAGGTTAAAATACCGTCTCTAGCTAATTACAGAGATAAAGCAGAGGTCCACAAGGTCACTGCCATTTCTTCTACATTTAGCGAAAAAGACTTACATTACTAGCAAAATAGAACTATATATTACCACCACATTCTCTAACATTTGTCCCTCTTTTTCTACCTCTACGAGGTTCCGTCACCACAGTGCATATACATTCACCTTTCTTTAAAATACAAGGTATCTGCATGGCGCATGCAATATCAGATACTTCCTCTGTTTGAATTAAGTCAGGCACGCCTATGGCAATTGAAAACAAGTGTATGACAAAACAAGCGTTTCCCCTATATTCCATTAGGAAGTTGTACACTCCAACGGAAAAGGATAGGCTCCAAAACACACAAAACCGCCTTGAACTTATAGGTGATCGTATTGATCCGTCAAAATTCATTATAAATAACGATTTACCTCAGGAGGAACAAAGAGGTTACGTAGCATTCTGACAGATCACCCCACAGTTTTTAATTGTTCCAAAAACGATTTCAGTCAAATTCAAACATACCAACCATTCTTAACCTCCATATCAGAACCGTCAGTTTATTATTCCGAATGGGTTACGCCCAACAGTAAGAAAGGAAATTCTCTCCTTGTTGAATCAAGGTATCATTAAGCTTAGCGATTCTCCCTACCGCAATAACATTTTAGCTGTAGCTAAACCAAATAATTCGGATGAAATTCGGATTGGATTGGATTTAAGAGAACTACGCCCATTTCAGATCTTATTTCTCCGATTTCAAATGTTATAGACAAAATGGCGAATGGAACATACTTTCATGCATTAGACTTAAAATCGAGTTTCTGCCAATTAAAGCTTCACCCGGATGATATTCCGGCAACTGCATTTTCCACACGTGATTTGGATATTCCCATAATCACTTGTATCTCAAGGTAATGTCCCAGGGAGAAACTAACAGTGCCATTAATTTACAGCGCGTCCTTAGACACTTCTTTGAGAACTCATGTCCTAGAAAAGTCACGTTCTATCTTAATGACGCATATATATTTGGTGACAAAAATCAATCACGCCTTAATACAAGTGCTGCGTACTACGGAGGCCAACTCTCTCCTTTTCAATTCGGAAAAACGTAGTTTTGGTCAAACAACAATAAATTGCCTTGGTATTGTGGTTTCCAAAGGAAAAGACTAAAACTCTTTTAGAAATTTCCCAACCCATCACCATAAAGCAACTTCGATCATGGCTTGCAGCAACCAACTTTTACAGGAACTTTCTTACAAACATTTCTATAACATTAGCTCCCCTATATCAGGCGTTTCTAGAGAATCCGCGAAAACGTGTTTGGAACAAAGAAAGACTGCATGCATTTACTATTTTTAGGACAGCCATGACGCCGGAACCACTCCTTACAATATATTCTACTCACAATACGGAACATCGGGCAATGACCGACGCATCTTCCATAGGCGGTGGCGCCTGCCTTCTACAAAGGAAATTAGGGGGAAAACAATGGAAACCAGTCCATTACGTCAGCACGCGTCATCCTCCCAGAGTTAACCCCCTCCTTATATAATGCCAAGAACTATTTGCAATTTACTACGCCCTCATGAAGTTCTCAAAATATTTTATAGGTGAAACCTTCATATTGATGACATGATATGTCTCTAAAAGACACTAGACAAGCTAAAATGTCGCCGAAAATAATGCGGTACTCTGAATACGCAAATTCTTTCAGTTTCAACATTGTTCACATACCGGGCAAAAAGAACACCATAAGCGATCTTTTGAGCAGATCCCCTCTTCCGTTAGATCACGAGGCAATTCAAATTATAAAGGAAGAAATACCATTGCCATTACTCTTGTCTCTCCGTTCGAATACAGATATTGCAGACCATCAACGAAAAGATCCTTTCTTTTCTAACATCATTCAAGTCTTGCAAACAGATAACAAAAAAATAAAAAATATGAAATATGGCAAAGGAAATATCGACTCGTAAAAAATGTACTTTACGGTGTTTTCCCCTCAAACATTTCACCACGTATGGTGTTGTGCTTACCCTCTTCCTTATGTGAGGTCGTGTTGCACGAACTGCACGCTGACCGCGCACGCTGACCGAACCCAGGTTCACAAAAATGAAAGTGCTTTTCCGCTCACGCTATTTTGTATCCAAAGTGCATTACTGACAAAAATCAAGAATTGTTTGCAGTGTGGCTTATTCAAGAGAGATTTCACACCACTGAAGCCCCAAACCTTGAGAATACCTGATTCCAGCCTTTTCTCAACATGGAGTATTGATATATGTGGCAAGCTGATTCCGTCCCCCAGAAAACTTCACACATTTTTACGTAGCAATTGAACATTTTACAGGATTTACAGTAGGCCAAACCGTTCGCTGAACTACATCCCAAGAATTCATTAATTTTATGATGCATCATATTATAATACCATACTCCACTCCATCTTTAGAATATATCGACAAGCAATCTTCGTGCACGTCGGCAATGTCAAGATCGTTTTTAGACTCTTTTGGAATTACAATCCATTATGCTCTCCCTGCTAGACATGAAACTGTAGTAAATGCTTAGCAACGAATCGCACAACTGCAGGTTGCTCTTAAATTCTTAACACGTGAAGAACTGGCCATTACATTTGCAAACGACGGTTGCATCAATTAACAAAGCACCGTCTACAAATTCTACTTTAAGTTCATTCCAAATTCTTTACGGTCTAGAAGCTAGGTTTCCTGTTGACGTCATCTTGAATCCTACTCACAACAACCCCACAGGCAATGAGGAACGCCTGGAAAAACTCAATGAATACAGGCAACTTGTTCTCTTACGAAAACAAGAAGTGTATGAAACGCTTAAATCAAAATCCGAAGCTAAAGACTTCCTACTGTATTTCTACCAGGAACCAAAATTCTTCTCAAAAGGATATATTTTCCAAAACCTCAGTGTCCCTCACTCAATTAAGCCTTCGATAGGCCTTGCACCATAGTGGCTAAAGTAGACGAAAATTCATATATTATTGAAGTGGCAGACGGTAAACAAGTGCATTTTCCAACTAATCGTATCAAACTGTACATACCTCCAATAACACCGCATCCAGATTTCAAAGCAAAGTATTATTCATTTCTCCGCGACAAAGCACACTCATCCTTTCCGTTAAATAATCATTAACATGACACCTCTATATTAGCTCTAAAAATAGCCATGAAAAGAATGCCGGGATAGGTACCGTATGATTGACCATGATCACCACCAGCCATCATTAGAAATATAAAATGTTTCCAGTTCTTTTCTAAAATTCATTATAAGAGAACACTACTATCATTCAAAATAAATACTATTTAGTCACATACACATTGGCATCGTTTCCAGGTACTTTCATGAGGCGACCATTAACAAAACGTATTAGGCTATTTCCATCTCATACTTGTTTCAAGATAAATACCATCACGATAACACTTTGATCAACGTTGGCTATATCCGGAGAATTAGTTAAAAATCTCTATTGCCATCATTAGCCAAGAACAATAGAAACTAGATATAGCCTACAAGGTCAACTACATTTAAGTTAAAGACATAATGACTTTGTTTATGTCCAAAATAATCACTATTTTAGAAGCATACATTCAAAACTAGACAATGGACAAAGTAGCAACTTTAATCATGCATACTCTACAAAACAAAGATTTAATACATCAACTTACACTTTCATTTTCTTCTGTTAACGACTGCGTCTCTCACAGTCAAAAATAATATTCATATCAGTATTAATTGAATCATTTAGTTACAATACAAGTTCATTGCATTTCTATTATTAAAAAATACCGCTTGTTAGCTTAATACAAATGACTAATTACGTTTTTTCTTCTCGAACATGCTTACTTTTTATAACATCAGCGGCAGCACAGAGTTCCTTTCAACCCTGTGTCCATGAAATATCAGTTGGGCTAGAATTGTTACCAATTCCACAAACGATTGTTTATAGCCAATTCTGGCCTATCTCATACAAGATACCATTTTCTACACCAACAGACAATAAATTTTGCTATAACATGCGAACTTCTAGGACGGTCGAAAATGTGTGCTCCGTTCTAAACATCGACTAATGCCCTCAACAATTTAACAGATGAATCAAATGATCTATATTTCCTAAATAATGAGCCCTGCCAGATGTCGTTCAGAAAGAGCGTTGCTCCTATTTTTTTCGGAAATTAGTTCAATTATATCTAAAATTGATTAAGAATTGGAACATTTCAAATTAAATATTAAAGAGGCGCGTCACATTCGGAACTTAGAGACACACGAAGTTGGAGTTCATAACACGTTATCAAATTTTAGTATTGCTATCACAAGACTGGCAAATGGATCGCGAAGAGCGTTCACCGACGTTCATACACCTATGATAAAAATTTTAACTCGAGAGGATTCAATATTCTCCACTCTCACCTCTAATTCCATAACATGCAATCATTTATTACATTTCTTTTTCAACTCGACAGTCAATTTGTAAACAATTTACCTAACTTTCTAAGGCACCACAGGTACCACGATGCATATTCAAAACGCAATAAAAAATTGCTCCCCAGGTCTCTCATATCGCCAAACGTTTTGGACACTGAATTTACGTCGCTTAAATTTAAACTTCGTCCAAAAAAGCCCGACATTTTCGGTCGAAACAGCATACGACCTGCCACTCACTTCATGTCCATACACAGAAACAGGTATTTTCGTACATGTAAAAGTACCCATAACTAAACAGTCACCACCCTCTGGCTTATTTAATCTATTATCATGTATGTGAGTATGTATGTGACACCAACAAAAGAAGAATTCTTTGAAAGGATAAACGCATTCAACCAACTAATTGGGAGGCTCTCACAAAAGATTTAGGAAGAAGAAAAAGTAATGTGCCGTGAAGGAGATGACATTGAAAATATTTCTGAAGTGAACGCGCACTCTGGCGAATAATTGATAGTACTTTGAAAAGGTTCTGGTAAACTCGAATTAAAATATTATAACGATTGACAGAAAGTATCTCAAAAGAGCTTTCTAGGTCTGTATGATAGGAAGAAGAAAATTAAAAGACCAGTACATATTTGGTTGGAAAGATGATTAAAAGATATAGATTTCTGAAGTAGTTATACACTCTACGGAATAATCAATAGACTCTTAGAAAAGGCTTAGGAAGGAGCATATTAAAGAACGAGTATTTATTAATTTACAATGAAAGATGAGCAAACAAAGTACGAACCACAATAACGTTAGGAGAGGACGATTTCATTATGGAGTCTCTTGCACAAGACAGTTTAAAAACCCAAATCTCAGAAAATGCACAGTATTATGGGAAGAAAGAAATGAAAGGATTCGTACGGTGTCCTAGGACAAAGTTGTACCTATAAATACACCTAGCCTAGTTATTCATAGAAGGAAGGGATTCTCTTGTTGGGCAATAATAGTACACAGTTGACTTTCTGCAATATACGGGTAACAAGTATGGTTTTCCAAACTTGGATGTTCTGATTGGGAATGCGAGTCACTATACTGTTTCGATGTGTAATCACGTACTAACTTAGAATGTCGTAGCCTGTTAAAACATTTTATTCGTAAAACTTTGGCTTCATGTACTACAGTGGCCACATTTACATCCTAGTACTTTGAAGGAATTGCATATGGTAACATTTGAGAATGATTTTGTCATTTACCCAGCTGAAACATATGCTTTTTCAACACACTAGTACCAACTAGCGGTACAACTAGTAATTATAGGATTTATATTGCACTTTTTGAATGTTAACGGACGACAATCACTATGAGTAACGTTTATTTCCATTTGGAACCGCAATTACGGCACAAAAATCGTAGAATCAAGGACAAAGTTGATGTGCTACGATTAGTTACACCGTCGAATTGACAGGACGCTTCATGATTGGCTAGCAGTTTATATAAAGTACCTCCAACGACAGGTATCGAACCCAGTGTCGACTACGATGGCTCTTTGTACGTGTTCTGAATTAGGCGTGAGTGAGAATTATATTCTGCAGGCAATAGATCAATGGAGTCCAACATGCTCTGTAGCCTGCATTTACTGTTATGTGGGTATTCCTCTAGAATTTGACGGTCATGCTTGTAGTGACCTCTCGATAGACGCCTTGAGAGATTTAGCTTTGGAGACGTTAGCTTTGTTCGATACATATGATACCCTGTACCACCTACTTGTAGAAATGCATCCAGATAAAGAAATCACCATAGAAAGCTTTATTTGTACCTATATAGGGATGATTGCAAATTACGATGATCTACAGTCAATTTACGATGTGCTGTGGACAAAGGACTTTGAACATGGAGTCACACTTTTAACTTTGGAGCAGGATTACAAATAGAAGGCAAAAATTTGAATTAGGGAAAATGTTTATTGTGCAAGTAATAAATACATGGATGTGACAAAAATTTACAAAACCAAACATAAACACACTTACAATATAATTACATATAAGTGACAAAATGTATATGACTACAGAAATTACGTCATGAAACCATCAGGATACATAATTTGTCGTTTAATATAAAAAATTATGTGGTATAACACACAGGATACCAAGTTCAGCATTTGATATAAACTAAATAGTGCAGTAGCTCCTACCCCGATACAACGTTTGATGACAGATTGCCACATGGGAGCCATCAATATTCAAAGTTTATTGTCTTGTAAACACATTGTGGTACACAATACGGTACCACAAAACAAGGATAGTTTTTTGTGTCCTTCCATATAAACATTTCTACAAAAAGAATGTTGTCCATCCAACGGGAAACAAAATCTGCTGCGTTTAACGAACGTTCCACTCATTACGGTGCGCAATACGAGATATGGAAGGAGTATACAAACATTACTATAAATGAATAGTGTCTATCTTGTAAAGAATTGAAGGGTGTGAGGCAAAACATGGTAACCCACAAATGTTTATTTTTTGAGTTATCCAGCACCCGATGGAAAGGAATCATACCGCGTCGTTTAATGTTGTCCGACTTCAAATTGTGCTCCAGAGATGGCAGCAATATTTACTTATGGTAAGCCTATTGTAACATTTTGGGATTCATAAGATGGTAACCAACAATTAAGATGTCGGGAAACGACGAGCAGTATATCAGCTTGCCACTAAAAAGGAAAATAATTTGTAAATTAAACATTTCTTACACCGAGTTCAGTGAAAAGATTTATGCTTGAGTGATTTAGGTAGCGAATATTATGGTATAAATAATAAAACATGGTAACCCACACAGCAGCATGAAAAATAGAAATTCGTTATTTTAATTTGGTAAAATTATTTTAAGCCTTTATATATAGCTTTGCGTGAAAAATCAGCTTTCAGCCAATGAAAATGACTTGTGCAGCAGTAAAAATCGAATTTCTTAAAAGCTTAACATTGTGGGTTACCATGTTTTTGCCTTACACACTTCATTTGGTGTCAATGAATATGTGCTAAGGGTTCAACATTATACGCAGATGAATGTGAGAGACTGTTGTAGACCTTACAGGATGTTTTCACAGTTGTTTCTAAAGCGGTTGTAACAATTGGAACTGTACATGTGTATATATTTAAATGTCAATGATGTACTCCGATATTCTAATGGTCTTGATTCGTTTACCAATGTTCAATCGCCAGCAAGGAAATGTTCTATGTCAAATGTATATAATAAATAAATATTCCAAAAATGACAAGCATGTGTTTTATTTCCCTGTTTTCCTAACCTCGGTATCCATAGGGAACTCTCATATATTGTTCTGTATCAATAGGATTTAATTCCCGGCGTTTGTGCTATTGTACAACAGCATGGCGTTTCACGTGGGATTTACATAGGACACGAAAGTCAGTTTTCCGAAGAATACGATTCGGTGTAGCGATTTGTTACCCTTGATACGTTCGTTTTTCCACCTTATACATATCATTAAATGTGATTTTCTTCCGTGTTCGTTCATTCAAGCTAATTCCACGTATTTTGATCACATGCTCTAGTTGCCCTGTAGATACTTCCTTTATCTCGTAAGAGTAATGCTTAGGCCCTCTACAAGTGAATAGCTGCATCTCCCACCCTGGAGGTAGTTCATCCTTTAACTGACCTAGATATTTTCCCGAGCGGCAACGATGGTGGTTCATCACGGCGCCTAACATAGATAATGCTATCGGTATCACAGTACAAGAGACGAGCTATACCGACAGTACTAATTGCCTCGTACATACGTAGGCGTGCCCATGAGGAAATAAAAGTTGCAAGTATGACATTGCTGAATGCATAGCGTGTGTTCTCGGACTCCAAATCCCGATAGGTAACAACGAGTTTACTCCCTATCAGATTAACATGTTGAATTTCCAAGTGAGGAGAACAGACAATTTCATTAAACTCTCACGCTGTCGTAACAATTTTTGTTTTCGGAAGATCGCACCTCTGCGCCCATTTTCAGAAGAAGGAGTTTAAATATATCTTTGCAATGAATATATTAAACAAGTCCACCGACATTTCTGATTCCCAAATTTCGTATGTCTGAACAATAACATAACCTGCTTTTATTGCAGCATGGAGCTCAGGTGTACAGAACACACCTTTGATGGCGCATTCTTCGTCTGTATGGTACATTCATCGGTATGTAACTTGTCCATATAAGTTCTGCATAAAGTAAAAATAAGTTTGTTATGGGCATTGTATGGTAATATGGAAATTGGCAGATCTGTTGGAGTGAGGACTTTACAAAAGACTAAAC
Organism: Lepisma saccharinum; assembly: GCA_022664845.1. Classification (NCBI taxonomy): domain Eukaryota; kingdom Metazoa; phylum Arthropoda; class Insecta; order Zygentoma; family Lepismatidae; genus Lepisma; species Lepisma saccharinum. The sequence goes on along the minus strand of JAGDQP010021672.1, from coordinate 17,626 downwards.
CATGAACCTGACTGAGATTAGGTATATCTGTCTCCTTATGAATGGTTACAGGACTAACTGGAAGTGGTTGGGTAGCCATTACCCATGAGTATAACGAGGTAAAATTGACAAAATCAATTACTTCCGATTCACTGCATTCGTAAAGGCTTTGGAAGCCCAGAGCCCACCCTTAAAAGCATCCTCAGGACGTAATGGTTCTTCAATATCGGAACGATGCTTGCGAAGAAAGCTCTGTATTTCAGAGCAATTTTTCACCTGTTTGTGCCACTGACATTCCCAGATGGACACAACATTCACCTTACATGTCTGACGCAAAAAATCCTCCCGCGCCGTAGTGTCGGCATATCGGCTATTTATACTACGCCCTTGTATATCTATAGCTAAATCCCTGAGTTGTTTTACACATTGGTGGCCGTGATAGTAACAGATGTAATATTCATATGCAGTACGCGTATGTTTATCATAAGCATCCAATTTGTAATGTTTAAATTGGGCTTCAACACCACATTCATCGTATATTCGATATATCGAAGCCAAAGTTTAGCTTGCTTGCTTTGATTGGTACCATGATGAAAACCTAATGGAGGGATAACAGGGATGGTATTATCTTTAAGATACTGTGTAAGATAACAAAGCATAGCCCCGGCAGCGATAGTGGCCGTATGCAAATAGCATTGAAGGCCACCCGTTTTACTTTCGATAAGATTAGAAAAGCGAATAAGAGCCAAAGTTAGGATACGTACGTCATTTTGACAGTACTGTAACAGTTCACGTTGTAAATCGAACGTTCATTTACCTTTGACACATTCCTTGTGCCATAAGGCTATACTATTTGCATTCTCATCGGATTTGCTCCCCAGATCGTATTATTCCAGGTCTGGGTATAATCCAACTTAATTCTGATTCCTTGGAGTATTGAATAAATGCGGAAAGTCCCCCTTCCTCAGGGATTCTTCCAGCCCTAACGTTTTTGGGAGGTCCGCTAATCGAACTCCATAAACAGGGACGTGTCTCTGAATATAATGTTATTGATCGTGAATTGCATTATTTTGTGTCCACTAATAAATATTTCAGGTACTCATTGCTGCTGTTCTAATATTTCAGTGCAACAAATAAATTGTCGAATCCATGAGCATTATGTGCCAGAGCAACCACTTGCGTAAACTTAGGACCCTGTTCTAAGACATGGGTGATAAACGGGTCCATGGTGTAAAACGTAAAATCCCGATTGCCCTTCGCACCCCCACAAACACTACATCTATAGCTATCCTCATGAATATCTTTGCATCGATGACAAAGATGTGTCGCACAAATTAAATTAGGCAACAGTTCATGTTCACCCTTGGCATCAGCTACTAATCGCATAATCTCAATATCAAAGACAATATATAGAAAATCCTCTACCCTTTTAGCTTGCTCAGGTTTCACGTAACACATATGGGTCTCGTTAACATACATGTAACACCGTCCACAGAAATGTTCACCGCAAACATGTTTCGCCTTTCTACTACGCTAGTCAAGTTTTACACCACAGTGAACACATACCTGATCATGATTACATAACGATTTCCGTTTTGCTATAGTTACATGTCTTTCGAAACATGGTTGATTGACAAAGGTACGATTACACTTGTCACAATAGCGTTTTGTGTCATCAGAGCTTTCGGTATCGGGATGATACGTCTCTCAAAGTTTACATCTATATTCACAATCATGAAAACGAAGCTCCGTATAGGGATTAAGACAATAGTCACAATAGCCCTTACTACCAAAAAAGGCGGATATCGTTTTAATAACGTCATAGTGATTGTTTTCATATCGTAAAATGATTTTCCTCTGAGCTGTGGGGCCAACATACATTTTTCGTACTGCCGTGTTTTGGAGACACGACCGTACACGATAATTTGATATTGATTGCCAACATGCTTTTGACTTGCCCCCATTATGCCGACTTAAATCAACCTCTGCAAAATAACACAACTCGGCTGCTTTGGCACGCCAGCGTTCAGTATGGGTTCGCATGTATGTAGCTTTTCGATATTCATTATTCGCGCGTAATTTCCCTAACACCAACGCCCTCGAAAGACAGTCGGGAACATTATCCACAATAACTATATCCTCCTGTAGATAGTCCGCCAATGGTAAATACTTAGTATGTCCACGTTGCCCCTGGCCTCGACAAGGATCTGTAATATTGATCCAAATTCTAATATCGTCACCTAATAAGAATTCCTCGTTGGAATTTAGCACATTTTCCTTTTTCCGAAGCATACTGTCCGTTATAAGATGTGCCCGGACTTGAAACGGGATGTATATCCCCTTTCCTACAGTACATTTTGAATTCTCCAGACTAAATCCAACTTTGGAGGCAGGATCGACATCCTGAAGTAAATTGTCCATGCCAAACAGAAACAAATTGGTTATAAACGTCTCAGGACCACGAATGGTAGTTACAACGGGCTTGATTTTTATTTAACGACCTCGCAGAAGGAAATTAGGATAGGTTTTCGGTTTTTCGGAAATAATTTCAAATTTTGTACCACACCTGCACCATACATCATACACATAGTACGATCTTGCATCCAACGTTGCACTTTAATATCCATGTCACTATCAGAGGCAAATTTACACACATGGTCGTCATTATCCATGCCACTATACACATCATCACTGTCCTGCACACCAACACCACTCGAGCAATCTTCCAAACCAAAGAAGTCAATAACCTCCTGCGGGATGCATCCCTCATAGTTCGGTACCAACTCCCTATAGTAACTCCAAGCCAGTTTCTTGCTTTCCACACTACCGAAAAAGCCATAATACCCCAGATCCAGAATGTCCTGGGCAGTTGCACAACTTTGTAACACAGCTTCTTCGTCGTTCCAGAAATAGTATAGGATATGATGCACCAACATGTCAGGATCGGATTCCTCAACTTGGAATCGTACATTTTTGTAGTAGCACAGAGACTGCCAGCACTCAAAAACAGTTTCAGGATCGGCATACCCTTGCATTTCCAGGGCAGTAAGCAAAACGTTGATTGGATTTTCTATGATTGTGCTCTGTGGCGGGGGTTGGGGGAGGTGGGATTCTATTGTAAGCGCGTAGTGCAACAGACTCTACTGGAACAATAGGATTATTACAAACTCAAAAAGAAAGGGGACAATTAACACGAAACAACAAGATGAAACGAAAATCGTTCAACCCATCAAAATCTTCAGCAGTTCAGAATTGGTGGGGAGAGGAATAATAATCCGGGATCCTTCGCTCTTCACTTTTGAAAAGCTGTTTGTTAAAAGGAAAAGAATAAAAAGAAATCCTTTTAGGAAAAGTAACAGGAAAATAAATTTTGGTGCTGTTCGCGCAAGATCGAGCAAAATGCGAGTGTCATAAGAACAAGTTATAGCGTGGCAAACCATTGAAAGGCAGCGAACTAAAATCAGAAACAAAGTTATGCATTACGTCAGAAGGAATAAAGACACATATTTGCGTTACTGTTCAGTAACAGCACAGCACAGAAAAGAGCACTGCAATCATGCAAAATAAAGCCAGCAATAACAGTTATCGAAGTACTAAATATATATACATGAGTATACCAAAAAGTGTAAATAAAAACAAATTATCGCAAAGACATGGCCAAACAATATCTAGCGCTGTATCACACAATCGGCGTACCAGCTAATTAAACAGTAATTAGGGGGGAAAAGCCATACAGCATAAAAACAAAAGACAAGTAGTCAAGAGACTAAACATTAGTCATATGTATGAACCCACTGTTGACAATGGTACTGGCTTGTATTCTGAACCAAGAAAAAATGGGGAGGGGAGTTCATATAGCTTGGATCGGAGAGCACCATTCCCCTGTCTTATGTGGTACTTTCCTTATCTAGCAAAAGAGTATCAAATAGTGTATCACATAATTAACACGCTTGCTAATTAAGCAATAATCATGGAAATATATGGTACAAAGCATATAGTCGAAAAGGAAATACTCCTGAGGTTAAAATGAGTCTGATATATGGACAACCTGTAGAAAAATATCACTGAGATATATCTTGAACCAAGAAGAGGGCAGGGGGAGGGGAGGAATAGTGGAAAAAGGCTAAATCGCAAGCAACGCACGCGCGCGTGCATGAAAAGTTGCCCTAAATTGTGTAGTAGTTTCCTCACCAATTATCTACTCCGCGACAACAAAAACCGCGACAGCACAAAACCGCGATGACAAAAACCGCGACTACAGAAAACAACGACGGCCCAAAACCGCTACACCAGAAGCAGCAACGACAGAAACTGCGACACCAAAAAGAGCGACGACATAAACCGCGAAACCAAAAACCGCGATTACAAAAACAGCGACGACAGAAACAGCGACACCAAAAACCGCCACACCGACAACCGCGACAACAAAAACCGCGACTACAAAAACAGCAACGACAGAAACTGCAACACCAAAAAGAGCGACGACATAAAACGCGACTACAAAAACTGCGACACCAAAAACAGCGACGACAGAAACCGCGACACCAAAAACCGCCACACCGACAACCGCGACAACAAAATCCGCAACGCGAAAAACAGCGATAGCAAAAACCGCGACGACCCGAAGCAGCGGAACAAAAAACAGGTCGACAAAAGCCGCGACGGCACAAAAGAGCGACACCAAATAGTTGACCGTAACCGTATATCGTGACACAAAGAATGAGTCAAGGACGGGAAGAAACCGGTATGTCAGAAACAGTCAGTGATCAAAATCGTCTCTATCACCAATTCCAGAAACGGATTGAGTTTAACATTGGAAATATCAAATTGAAAGTTGAATTTGTTTTAAGGTGAACTGGTATCTATGGACTATGCGGTGGGAAAGGATGGGGAAAGACGGGAGCCATGGTCATTTTAGTATAGGTACCATCCCGACATTCGCCTGGGGGATCTGAAGAAGACTCTGGAAATCCCCAGTCAGGGTGGCTGGACCAGGTATTGAATACAGACCTCCCGAATGCAACTTAATACTCTACTACCAGAGCCACAGGCCTTCTGTAGTGTCAAATTGAAATGACAAGTGTAATGATTGCGAATAGCAATATATCTAAAAAAATATGGCGTTATATTAATAAAGGAAATAGTTAAATACATTTAAAAAGAAGAAAAAAACGAGACATTGCCCTTACGAGTATTTTATAATGTTTTGTATATAGTGTAGCCTACGGCCATAAATCATTCTAATTACAATGATATGCTAAAGTTTTACGTTTTAACACTTCAGTATTTTAAAGTTTATTCATACTAGTTCAAATAGTCTTGACTTACCGCCTTTTGCTTTCTCCTTAACTTAATGCTCCCTTTTACGCCTAATCTTTCTCTGAGTTCAAAGCATTGGAGAGAATATCTTGCCTCTAAGTCACGTAATCACAGCGCTGAGAGCAGTTCAATTCTACTCGGCAAGTTTACTAAGAATTTATTTGGACAAAATATTTCACTTGACATAAATATCTAAAGACCGGGCGTTCAGAACGTACTTTTGGGGGCAATTAACTCCTGCACCAAAAACCGGGACCCGCGAAAACCTGAACGTCTAGCAACCTGATAGCCTATAAAAGGGATATACCGTAATTTGTAAAGTTGGAGAAGGAACAGTATGTCTTCTTCTTCAATATATACTTGTACAAATAGAGCATGTGAGAATTTTCATTGCTAACTCAATCCTTAGAAAACAAAAGTTGCTCGATTAGGACCTTAATAATAAGTCATTTTGTACAAATAGAATATTTTTCCTAATTTTCATGGACAAAAAGTAACACTATTTACTTAATATTCCTAAATCAAAATCTATAATCAGGTGTCGCGTAGTTTACACGTTATCAACAGAATAATAAACTAAACACATTTGAATTTGCAAGTACAACTTTTCGCCCATTGCATATACTTATATACGGGAATTTTATGTGGAAAATATTATAAACAATTAATCTTGAAACAACGTGATGTAACATGGTAGTAAAGTTGATATTTTCAGCTAACGAATTAACGATGTTCATTTTTTTAAACTTTGAAGGTAAAAAGATGATTTCATTTTTTTTTCAAGAACAATTTAAGGGTCATGTGAGATTATTCACACTGCTGGCTCAGTCCTTAGAAGACAGAGATGCTCGATTAGAACCTAAATATGGCAATTTACTCATTTTACTCTTCAGTGATAATAGCCGGAAATATTAGTGTTCCAATTTGTACGCCACTTAACACTCAAAATTTCGTTTCGGAATATTAAACAGAGATTGAAGATAATATAATTTTTGACGAAACATCCCTAGATTTATTCATCCACAAATGATTTCAGAAAGATCTCTTCTTAAGTCTATGGCGAAAGAGTTTGATATTTAAAGAAATTATTCTGCAAGACAGCTAAATATTTGGATTCATAGTTAAATAACTTTCAAGTTATCCAACCAAAGAGTTGAAATTCTAATAATACATTATGTGGATATAACATTAACTAGATGAAGATACTAAGATACTGTGAATCATTTAACTATCAACTTAGAAATAAGTAGATATGAGAACAGAGGGAAAGATCCCCTGTATTTGTTGTTACACAGTTCTGAAGCCCATTTGTATGTTTTAAGAAATTTAAATAAATAAATATCCTCAAATACTTTTTAAAATGATTGTCCTAAGAAGGTTTTCAATTTTAGAAGCCTGTGTGTGAGCGGGATTGCACAACACTGATTTCATATGCAGCGTTGCCATATTTAGAGTTTCAATTGCTTTGTCTGTTTTGGGTGTCACTGTTCTCGATATCACGGTTTCTGATGTTACGGTTTTTGGCATCGCGGGTATTGGGTATCGCGGTTTTCGGCGTCGTGGGTTTACGCCGTCGCGATTTTTGGTCGTCGCTGTTATTGGCGTCGCGCTTTTTATTTATTTATTTGAAACAACTTTGTACATGGCAAGTTTACATTACATTTTTACTCACGGAAGCCACAGCTTGTGTGTGAGTCTTATTCTCGAATTATCATTAGTTTGTTGTTGTCTGGTTAGCACTAAAAAATTATTTAAATAATATTGCTTCTAAATCGTTGTCACTTAGTCTTTCTAACCAACACAAAACAAGTTTTTTAAACCGATTTGTTTATTTTTCTTTTCTAATATATATAGGTGTTTCATTGTAAATTTTTGGTACAAGATAGTGAATTTGGTGGTGTGTTGTCATTGTTTTTTTTTTCGCGGTTTCTGGTATTGCTGTTTTTGGCTTCGAAGATTTTGTTGTCGCTGTTTTTGGTGTCGCGGTTTTGTGCCGTCACTCTTTTTGGTGTCGCGGTTTTGGGTCTTCGAGGTTTTTGTCGTTGCTGTTTCTGGTGTCGCGGTTTTGGGCCGTCGCTGTTTTGTGCTGTCGCGGTTTCAAGACTGTCGCTATTTTGTGCATCGCGCTTTTGGTAGTCGCGCTTATGTCATTGCTGTTTTGTCATACAACTAGTATGAATGACAATTTAAAGTAAACATTAACGTCGGATCAACGAGATTCTAACTTCGTTGAAGTATGTTTCAAAATTCAATCTATTTTCAACGTGCACATGAGAACACCAAAATAGTTTGTGTCATTCAATTAATTTTAATTATATTTTTTGAGATAGCATTAGGAAGAAATGTATTAAATAAAATCTATTATATCATAGTTAAAAATAACATATTGAATACATATTGTATTTACGTCTTATCAAGGTAACGATATCTTTGTTGAACTGTGATTTTAAAATAAACGTATTTTTTTTCAACCGATAACGGTTAATCAACGAAATGAACCTAAAATCAACGTTGAAAACACGCATGTGTGCTGCTGGGGGGGGGGTCCGGTGAGGATTCCACGTCTGTGATTGTTGTAATTAGCCCTACAAGTAAATCATCTGACGGGATATGTGTAACTGAATATCCTAGAAGGACATAGGGCCCAAATACGTATTTCAAGTTCCCTTTCAGTGGCGTATCCGGGCAGGGGCCGCGGAGGGCTCATGCCCTCTCAAAGGAATGTGCTCTATTTTTGCATTGTATCAATAATTATTCTAATAGAAAGCTTTATTTTTTTTCGAACCAACCTAGAAATATTCCCAATTCGATTACGAATTCGCAATTTGTGCTGAAAAACACCAAAGGAGGGGTGCGGGGGCGCGTGCTCCCTCAATGAAAGATTTAATCTTTTGGCATTATATTAAGAAGTATGCTAAGAAAAACCTTCGATTTGCTCACGAACCAACTTAGAAATATTAACAGTCACATACCAGTTCCGAATTTGTACCGAAAACACGAAGGAGAGAGGGGCGGGGGGTATCCCGATCCTCAAAACTGTAAATATTGTTAGTAGCCTTAAAACAAAGAAAACTTGTGAATTTCAAAACGCAACATGCTACAAACATCACGTCGTATAATTTCTAATCACAATAATATATTTTATCGCTGTGAGTTTGGAGCAGATGCACTTATTAGATGAAAAGCTGCGCAAATATAAAACAAAATAACACAAAATGTGTTCATTTTTTACATTTTCGCAATCAATGAGCTCACTAATTGTGCGAATATTAATATAAATGCATGAAAGAATTCTTAAACCTCCTTTCATGTTCTACCTCGACCTATGGCTAAAGTTCACAAAAATGGTAACGTATATCCATATTAGATTCAAAGCATCTAATTCAACTGCTGTATATTTAAGTTATACTCAGTTATTCAAAGTTTAGAATACTGTATAAATGCGTACTTACAATGTCAACAAGAAGTAACATTCGAAATATTAGTGAACATACCTTTTCAAGATAAAATAGTATTCTTTTCTACACAGAAAGGTAACTATACTAAAAGTCATCTTAGGAAGAGAACAAACAGGAAGTCGTCATATCTCTACGAACAGGGTTGCCAGTGTAAACTACTATGTTGTTCCGTCAAGTAGAATGTGTGCCATACTGTAGAGCCAATGATTGTGAAACTAAAATCTTCCTTTCATATTAACTTCTCAATAGAGAAACGGAGCAAGGTACAGATTGACGGATTGTATATTAATTCACGAAGACATTACGCGTAATATACCAAAGCATGAAATGAACTTATACAATTGTAAGAAACTGGAAAGTGGTTGATTTATATCAACGCTCTATAAACCGTAACATTTGTTCTCCATTTCTAAATTAATTAATTATTACGTTTTTGGCTTTCTCAAGTTTGGGCCAATGTCCTTCGGCGAACACAATTCGGTAGAAGTTCGGGAAAATTGGGCTGAGAATTCATTTGAAACACCATCCTCAACATTAACGTACAAGAGACAAAGAGATAAAATGCAGAATCACTCCTGGATATGAAATCGCGGGGGTGGGGACAGGTATGGTTTCTGCCAGGATTCTCACTTTGGGGGTTGTAAAGTCAAAATTGGGAGGGTGTAAGTGAAAATTTGTACGGTTTCTATCGATTTCTCACAGCAAAAATGTTTAAGTTGAAGGTATTCTCAAGAGTGGGGAATAAACACCCCCCACAGGTAAAGTCTGTCGGAATCACTGGGGACAGGGCCTACAGAGCAGAGTGACGTGCCAAGAATGTCCTATGGATAGCCCACGGGGGATATTGGGATCTCCATTCCACCAAAGATTTTCGGACGACTTCGCTACTAGCAACAACAATTTGGAGGGAAAGGAGAGAACATTTTATTGATAGTGTAAATTATATCATTGTCTCATTATCCCATGAAATGCTATTTTGACTGGTACTGTGTAGGTCATAGCGTATTATAATATCAACATCAACAAAATAAGTACTTGAATCGTACATATTTAAAAGGACATCTGTCCACAATTTGGCTATTTTTAGTTTTGAAAGTTTTTTTGTAAATAGAAAATGCAGTGACAACTGCACATATAGGAATTAAAATGGAATGTAAAAATCAATTACCTTATGTTTTATAGTGACCTGACAACTTTTGAGAGGGTATCAGTCAAAAACTTATTATTAGGAAACGAGCTTATCTATCAGAAGAAGTTTCCATTAAGTGAAATAAAATTATGGATTTAGAAAAATTAAATCTGTATATCCCTTTCGAGTATTTAGAACACTATAATAATTTTGAAGTGACATGTGAACAACGAAAACTCAGACGATGACTAAAGTTACTGTCAATTCAAGTTCATGATTTTCGTGTCATTGAAAACTCAGTGCAACGAAGTTTAACAAAATCTAATTTATAATTTATGCAATCAACATAAACATTATATTTCTTTCCGTAGTTTAGAAACACAAATTAATACAGAGAAAAGGAAACGAATGGCACATAAAGGGAAATAAATGCGTTTTTTGTACTTTATTTTTTAAAATGGCATCAGTCCGTAACTTTTACCAATAACATAGAGTTATATTACAAAGCGATACTCGTACAATCTTATGACTCAGAATCAGTTTTCAACCAACAAACCTGGTAACGTACATAGAAGGAATCTCACTTCATTATTTTTCATTTTAAAACTTTTTTCTCAATTTTCCAAAACCTTATACTATTGAGCTGATGTCGTCCATTTAAAAATATCCCATTCACCTGGTTTATTGATATAAGTGTCTAATCGAGCCAGGAGGCTCTTAAAAATATAACCTAAAACTCACCAAAAATCGAACATATTCGGATTGAGAATATACTCTTATGAGGGGTGTAACTACAATGCCGCGAGACCTCACGTTGCCGGGATGGGAGAAGTTATCCAGGGGGGCAAACCCAATAAACATGACAATTTGATTTTATACCTTTCACATAGTTTTTGTAAAAGGAGGGGGAGTTTTTATGCATTGACGGAAATTTTCCCAGTCTGGACAGAATCTCCATTCTAGAAATCTGTTAACAGTGTTCTGTACAGTTAATGTGTGCTTTATACATTCATCAAGAATCTGTTGAAATTGCATGTTGGAGAAACAGCTTCAAGAACCCTAAAATGTTCCCTGCAAGGGAGCACAAATTTCTAGTTCCGCTACTTCCTCTTATCCTTACAAAAACTCAAACGAAAATAGTTCGAAGACAATACTTTACTGCAAGTCCGACTGAGTCTAACATAATCAATTATCTGTTATTTTGTCCAGTTCATTTATACTATGTTTGCACACACAAGCATGAAAACCCTCAACTCTCATGTACAGTGTTATATGACATTCCTCGGTCCTGCCTGTAGTGGCATTCATTTCACGAGTCAGGAAAATCTGTGAAAAGCCTGTTAGGATGACTGACCTGGTCTGAGTTCGAAACCAGGACCATACGTGACGCCCTGGAGCGAAGTCACATTAACTAACTGTTCAACCGGCTGAGATGTCCCATTGATAACATTAAAGGAAATGAAATGAAAGAATCATCTTACAAAATAATCTTGAAACTACAAAAATAACTTACGTATTACAACTAAAAATGTTATTATATAAATAATGAGTTATAAAAATATGATGATGATGATAATGTTCGGTGATCTGTCCGGATGCAGATCCTGGAGAAACCGTCCCTGGGCAAGGTGATCACCGATGGTGGTTTGCCATTCTCTTCCATAGGAAGAAGATATCCTAAGGGCAGAACCCATGACCCCTTGATTACAAAGCAGCGAGCGGTACCACTCACCCACACGGAACATCATAAAACTATTACGAAGTTAAACTTACATATTATGAATGTTTAAGTAAAATGAAGTTCAAATTCCGTATAACTTGTTACATAATAACGAAGAAGGGAAATCTGTGAACGCTGTGGTATCTATATACATTTTTTTTATATATAAGAAAGGAATAAATGGGAATTATCAAGTTACATTAGTTTATAGAGCCAAACAGAATTGTCTTCAGAAGTAACCATGATGTGAACTACACAAATACATTACCACTTGCAACCCTGCAATTCGCTCACTCGGCTTCCAGCAGAAAACAGGAGCAACGTTGTCAGATTTTTTTTAGAGTGCATTGCTGTCCAAAATCTTACATGTGCTTGCTATTTAGACACAGAAGAGTAGTTAAAACAGCCACGAAATAAGGTGAAGGTGACAATGGAACATCGGACGCGAACGCATTTCAAAGTCAGACTTGCCGTTGATCAAGGCGTTTGGCAACAGGTAGTGCGCTATTGCCAAACTCTTTGTGGGAAGCAATGACACTTTGCAAAGGCAAACGAGAGAAGTGATTGCAACAGTTCCCGATGCACGATGCCGCGAACAGTCCACCAAGCACACAGGACCTTCTTCTGGTGCAGTGCTGGTTTCAGCTGTTTTGGAACCGGTTCATGGGATGCTAACCAATTCCGACGGCGCCGTGGAGCTTCGTACAAGACTAACTTCTAATTACATGTCAACACCCTGTCCAGAAAAGGCCCCTTCCTCAGACAAGACAGCAAAGAAACACAGGTGTCTGCTCGCGTTGCCTTCTGGCCCGGAGTCAAATCATGTGGGACCCATCGACCCAACCTGTAGAGTTGTTTTGCACTGCGTTGATATACAAATATATATGTTGTGTAGCTTTTGCAATAAAGTGCGTCATTCCAATATTTGGTAGTAAAGTTCCTTATCCTAGCAGACTTCAACTGTACATTAAAGTGGAATTTTCCAAGAATCTTATAGGGTGACTGTGTTGAAACCTTGTGTAAGATGTCGCTTTAACCTGAAGACCTAAAACCAAGGATTCCGGATATCGTGCTTCGGTATCGATCTAGCGGTCATATGGCCACGTATAGCCTTCATAATATCGAACCGCAAGCTTAGTGCGAAAACCCTAAACGCCATAATATTACTTAATGCCTGCAAATGGTAGGGGGAGGATCCATAATTAATCAATATTACTAATTCACATATCTCAGAGCTAGTTTACATTTGCAAATAAACATATAAAATAAACTTACAGTAGTTATGTCACCTAATGGTGGCAAAACGATGGGTGGACGGTGGCCAATGTAAAATTTAGCAAAATTACTAATTCGCTTGTCCTAAAGTTAACTTACGTCTGTAAAGAATCATATAAAATGATCTTCCATTAGGTCTTTCACACCGGGATCACCTAATAGCGGCAAAATGGTGTCAAACGCTGGTCAATATATCATTTAGCAAATTTTACTAATTCAGTTATCCTTAAGTTAGTTCACGTTCCTAGAGAAACATCTAAAATGAAGATTCATTAGGTCTATCACAGCGGCATCACCTAATGACGGCAAAATGCTGGCTGGACGGTGGCTAATCCATAATTTATCAATATTACGCCGCTTACCCTAAAGTTTAGTTAGGTCTCAATAAAAATAAACTTCCATTAGGTCTACCGCGGCGCGTAAGAAAATATTACCGAACAGCGGCCAAATAATGGGTGGTCGGTGGCAAATCTAGAATTCTGTAATAAAATTCTTTCACTGCGTTCACGGTCGGGCCATAGGCGGGTCACAGGCAGTCAGGACACTGCCACGGGCGGGAAATGACAGGAAGACCACCGGCGGAAATTTGTTATTCAATCCTATCAAACTTATGTTATGACAACACAAAAACATCTAAAATAAAGTTCTATTAAGTTTATCGCGCCTGCAGAGCGACTGGCCTGCGGCACAATGGCAATCGGCGAGAATTCAAATTTCATTGCATCAAACTTAGATGACGTTAGCACAGAAAGTTCTAGAATGGAAAAACACTTCCGTTAGAGCAGTAAAAGGAGGTTAGGTTATTAGGTCAGTAAAAAGAGGTTAGGGTAGTAGCACAAACAATTAGGCCCGTAAAAGGAGGTTAGGTTAAGAAGACAGGCGTAAAAGTATGCCAATTTTTTGACATAGCCTGCGAGCCTACAATTCGAACGACTGCTCCGAACAGCTACTATGCTCTGCTTTTTCCAATTGAGCCCGTTTTCAACTTGTTTCTTCCCAGCCATTATTCAACGTCGAATAAACCGTTGAACAAACGGACTTTTCCGTAGATTTACAACGTTAAAATAGCGTTTCGATACTAACGGTATTTTCGACGTATGTGTGCTATTGGGGAAGCCAGTGGACTTTTAAAGACTGAGTAGTATTATAGTACAATAATTGCAATTTTAGTGGGAAAGTGGAGGCATAACCCCCGTTAGGATTTTTATACACCGTGCTTGAGTTTGCAATCTTTGCCATTTTTAGGAGTTTACAAAACATGTGATAGAAGGACATGATAGTAATATATGAAACTGATATTTTTATTGATCGAATATTTTAAATTTATAGTAATTGCGATTTGTTAACTGTATTTAATTGTATCAATACAATAAACAATTAATGTTCAATATGGTGCCAACTTTTTCCCCATACAATGTATAAGCTATGCAATCCTCAATAGTATCAATATGTTAAATACTCAATGATGAAACTGTTAACAAGTTTTTTGGTGTATATATTACCTGATTGAATCATATATTTTAACTGCTTTTATAGTTTAATCTATCAGTTACCTCTATTATAATTTTTATTTTATAATTTAGATAAGTGTCTATTATTTTATGAACACTCTATAGTGTTCACTCATTAGATTTTATATTGGATGGATAGAATAGATTACATTAAAATGAATTCGATAAGAAATGAAGACATACGCTAGATATGTTGAAATAATTGGTGAGAATAACTATTAACAACACTCGAACTCGTGTGCCTCTCAACTACTTCCTTGAAGTCAAAAACGCCAGCCAGTGCTTGGATCATGCTTCTTTGGATAAGCCGTTTGAATTCAAGCTAAATGGACACAACATATGGTAGACAAGGCTTTTTCTCACTCTTTCCTTCTTCTTTTAAAGTTTAAAGAAAAAAGATACATCTACTTTTTCCTAACTCCCTTTAATCATTAATTCCCTCTAATTAATCAAAACGCAGTAGAAGTATTAATCAGTTTTATGAGAGGAAGTGGAACACCTGGGGCTCGTAATTTGAGATGTTATACCATTATTTTGAAAATTCCGATGTTTCACACATTAAAAACCTCACCTCTGCCCTGCTACATTATTAAAAAGTCACCTTTTAACCCCTTAAGACAAGGGGAACTTCTACCATCATGAGAAACAGGAAGTGTTTGGGTGTCTGCTATCTTGGAATTGTGGGGGAAGAATGTTGTCTTTGACCAGATGTCTTAATTGTTACTACGTATCAGATCGCGCCATCTATTGGTGTTTTCGCACGCGCCTGATAACTTCTTTAATCATTGCAGTGGTCTTCGGGAGAAATAATGAAACCTTGTTCTTGGAAGAGAGATTTTACAACCAAGGTAAGAAAATGTTTGCTTTCCATGTAATCTTTGTTGAATATTTAAACACGAGAAAGCGCTGAAAATTTTATACGAGATATGAAAGATTTTTTCTTATTTAGAGTAATTATATATGTAACCAAATTTATCTGTCGATAGTTAGCTATGTCTATACATACCAGAAAGGATTTCAAACGATGTTTTAAGTCGTGATATGTTCAAATATGCATAGAACAATACGATCCGAACCGCTGAAAGCAGAAATTATTGCAATAGAAGCATTTTCTGATATTTTTTACTCCAGAGACGTAATGAAAGTATACGAAGAAATGTATGTTATGCGATTAAAGCGTTTATAAGCAAAAGTTAGCCTAATACCATGCTTCTGAGGTGTCAGCAATGTGTAATTGAAGAGTCGGTATGCCTTCTAAGTCCTATTTGTGTAGAAGAAATGAGATGCTATTTGGTAAGTGAGCAAACATATTGGCTAATTACTATACTAAAAGTGTACTTTATGTGTTCAAAGCTATTTTAACTTGAAATATCGGATATATTGCTTCAGATGGCATGAAAAAACTATGTGATAAGGGTTTCGACGCTGTTTTAAATCGAATTTACCTTATTATCGGATGGCTGTTGGTTTGAATAGCACTCGGACCATATTTGAAACCGCATTTATCTTAATATTGGGTATTTGTTGCTTTGAATGACATACGAAAAGCGTCAAAGACGCAGTCGGTCTCCATGTTTAACTAGAATTTACCATATTAGCGGCTGTTTTGAATGCTAGTTGGTGCTTGACATGTGTATACGAAGTATTCATATTGTGTTTTAGCAGAAAAGACCTCTTTGGAATAGGAAAAGACTGAATTGAGCAACAAACTGCCACTTTGGAGGCTATAGTTAGCGCATATTTGAAGTAGAAATGAGTCTTTCAACTGTAATTTAATAAGGATTTACCCCCAGAAAAGATCAATTCAACAGCAAAGAGAGAATCTATAGGATAAAAGGTGATAAATATGATTGTCTCTAAAGCAAGCTTCTCAGATGAAAATTGTGGGTATTTTTGGTGTTTGTTGTCGGGGGAGGGACATGTTGCAACTACATAGAGTCAATATAACTAGAAAAGTGACATTTGAAATAGAAAGAACTTTAATGAAACACGAAAAGGACTAATTGATATCAAACTCGTGGAATTAAGATCTAGTATCTGGTGAAATGCCGTATGAAAGAGACAATATAATATGATTTTAACCCAAAAACTTTTAAGGAGCCATTGAAGCCTGAAAATATTTGAATAATGTTACATGGTGAGTACTTAATATAGAAGAAGTACTTGAATATGAATATCACGGTACCAATATGGTCGATTGCTTGAATTTGACCACCTGAAATGCAATTTTGTTAGTACAATGCATTGAAATAAGTATTTGAAGTGTCTTCAACACGAATATTAGGGAATTAAGCTATATTTTCAAGAAAATTATGGTACTAAGGGAATCATTGCTTAGATTTTCTCGTGGAAGGGACGTTCAGAATGGAATGTAGACATTGTTGAGATTAATATACTTACACAATTACATATTAAATGTGGAATCAAAGGGCTGGTAGATTAGAGTTGGGTGTATTTTTATTTTTGTTACTGGGAAGCTGCTCCTTGTATTTAATAGATAGCGAGAAAAGTGACAATTGAAGTAGCTTGAAAATGATTTTAAGTAGAATCTACTCTTTGAATTGTAATTTCGTGGGTATGTAACGATTCTGTAAACAAGTTTTGTTGAGAAGACTGTCTGGATAAGGAGACAAGCAGTATTTGAAATAGTATGAATGGAACGAAAGCTATAAAGGACTGATTTTAACCAGAAAAGACTGCTTCAAACCACATTTACTAGTAATATAAGAACAAAACTGAGAAAATGAGATCTATAGGAGTGCTTGTCTCGATTCAAGTGTTTTGCACCCCCGTAATTACAGTGTAGATTTCGATTACGAGATGCATTGACGAAACAGTGCATGTTACTTTTCTGAGACCATCTAGGTGAAATATTCGGGACTAAAAAACTTTTATTTGTCATATTAATAAATTAAACTAGGTACAGCCTTTGTGTATGGTGTTTTGTAGAGTATATTAAGACAGATAAAGACAATTAGAGTTGGTAACAAGATACTATATATAATTATATGTCTCAACTGTTAGAATCCTTGACACTATCACCAAAGAGAACTCCGAAATTTTACGGGAAACTGGGTGAGACTTGTCGGTTGATGGACGAATCTTCCCACAAATGCTGACTGTTGTAGAACCCCTTGAGGAGCACACACACACATACCCACATACACATATACACACAGATTGTCACCATATAGAACACATTTGCACTGATCCAGCAACGAAATGCATCCTTCCT
>JAGDQP010021671.1:6569-17208 GCA_022664845.1 Lepisma saccharinum | reverse complement strand
CTAACAATTCGACTCGTTATGATATAAACTTCGGATTTATAGTGAATGTGAAATTGTAAGACAAACTATGATATTTACAGAGTGTTTATCAATGCGTGTAACTGAGAAACAAACATGTAAAACCATAGCTTGATAAATGTTGTAACCCTCTTCTCACTTCCACATGGGAGTGAGGTATGTGGGAGTAGGGTATTACATTTTATGAAATGCCAGCACTTCAGATCGAGAGATGCTACAATATTTTATAAACGAAAATCCCCGTCACTAAATTTCTGGGTAATTAATACAATTAAAGACAAGGGAATGTGGTCTGCTGAATTAATATTAATTTTCCCATAAGCGAGCTTCACTTTTGAGTTTTAACACCCAAAACGGGAATTAAAATTTAGTTTAGTGAAATTATTTTTACAGTGTCAAAACTTAGGGATTTTTTTAGTAACTGTGGAAAACAATATGCAAATAGCTTGAAAACTTTCGTTTTTACATGTCTATTTCTCAGTCTGTATACAGTATATCATATACATAGTGAGATACGTTACTTGAGTTGTTAGAAATTACAAGTTTTATTCGCTTGCGACAAACAGAAAGTCGAAAATTGCAGTCGAAAAAGCGATTTGCGTCTAGAAGCAGGTGACTAGAAATAACTAAACCAATAATGATATCTACCAAACATCTTGTTCATTACGACGTGCTCTAAATACATTTTCTAATTGCCATTTGTCGGCTCCTTCTATAGCTCACTCGGCAGAGCGTTGACTTACCACCTGGGAGACGGAGTTCAATTACCGCTGAGGCTAACTTATTTTTTCTCTTTCACAACACATTTCGAATGTTGTTAATACAATGGAACCTCGATATATCGAATTCCTTGATAAATCGAAGTTCTTCCATTCCCCTTGAACCTGATATCACTCCCATGTGTATTTTTACCTCTATATATCGAAGGACTGGTCAGGAAGACCTCGATATTTTGAATTTTCATACTTGCTTGGCTTTTCACCGCACCTCTATATATCGAAGTTTTGAATGGAAAACCTCGATATATCAAAGTTGTTTTGATAAAATATATAATATTGTACTGTATTTAGACGAAGCTCAGTTCGTTCTTTGAACGACATTCGTTCATGTTGCAATCTCTACCCCCACCAATGTTTACAGTTGTTATCGCATGCAACACCCCTCCTCCGTTGTCATCAGTTAGTGCGAGTCCAGTTTGACAGAAAAGTTTTTGTTTGTTTCTGTTGTTGTGAACCTCTATATATCGCAGTCAGTCAGAAATCACCTTGATAAATCGAACCTCGGTATATCGAAATCCTCGATAATTCAAAGTTTTCTCGTTCGCCTTAAGGTTCGATATATCGAGGTGCCACTGGATATGCTTTTGTACTTTTCTCGATAATTTTTCATTTTTTAATGTACGGTACCGCGCTTCCCATATCACTTTACTTTTTAAGTATTCTTTCACGCATGTAATACCGAAGATCGAAGGCGGGTTAGTTAAAGTAAAGTTAGATTAATATTATTATGCACTAATTGTAAGATCGAACGCAGGTGCCGTAGTCTGTCTTTCAACTTCGTTCAGACATTGGCCACATTTTCCCAGTAGCCTGCATCTAGACAAACATGTATTGCGGGGTTTACCACAGAACAATAATAATTAGTGCATTCATCTACTTTCAATAGTATTTAAAATGCTCGTGGTGCCATCTGGCGAATAAAATCGTCGGTTTAACGGTTTAACTTGAGTAAGGCCACAAGACAAAGTGGCTTTAGAAAAGTCGAATTTCATTAGCTAAATTAGTAGAGAAATATTTTCCGTATGGTATTTGTTGGAATAAGACATAATATATGCTGCATGCGAGAAGTTTTATCGTTTTGCAAAATAGTGTAAACCAAAGCACGTGTAGTTGTCTGTTATTCATATTCAATAAATGAGGAATCCTTTCATGTCAAATACGTCATCGTATTTACGATAAAAATTACAAAAAAACAACATAAACTCAGAATATGCTCATTGTGTAGGTACATTACAAATTATAATATCAAGGAAAAGAAAATATCGGTTACGAGACTATTTCTTTTTTTATATTTTCTCTCTAAAAATTTCAGTGTTATGATTCTTCAGTTCCAATTAGGCCTACATGATAGTAACTGACATTTCCACTTCATGCAAATTATTTTGCAAAGCTAATAACGTTCTTGCAATATTTAAAGTAAGCGGTTGCCTCATTGAAGTGTCATTGGAATAAGAGGATAGGCCAAAATAAAAATAAACTTAATCCGAATGTTAAAACATCAGGCCGCCATCTTAGTGTGGAGAGATGAAGAAGAGCATGGAAACTGCCACCAAACAACAGTTATTTGATGAATTTACCTTAGATTGCTTTAGTTTCCAATTTCGACAGGTTAACGTGTTGGATGCTTACGTTCAGGGATTAGCTAATCACTCACTTTAAGTCTTTACAATTCTCCTAAATTCTTGCTGGGTACACCAAGATGGTAGATGTTTTAATGTTCGAGTTCATTTTTTTCCTTTGTAAATTTAGATTTATCCTCTAATTCTAATATCTATGGATGGCATGCGTGGAACAACCTGTTAGTTCTATAAATGTTAGGCTCTTGCTTGCAATTTCTAAGTGCCATTACTTTGAGATTGTGCAGTGTTTCCGTATATGAATGTACGAACTATAACAGACAACGACTTAACGTGCTAGTGTCGCTAATGTCGAAGTTGTAATCAAAAGTGTCGAAGACACGTATTATTGCTCTGTGTTTTTACCCCTTTATTATGTGTTTCTCTTACCCTCTAGTAGACTCTAGTATATTCAGAACTATACATCAGCATGTGCGTTTGGCTCTATCTAAAGTTTCTAACACGAAATTGCATTAGAAATTCTAGTATAATCTTTTTTTTTTAATGATTTCTATGCTTATCCTTCCAGTTCAGTAGTAATTTCTGTGTATGTTGTATACCGATACGTTCTGTTTCGAATGAGCCTAGAACTTTCTACTTTCTCGATAGGATTCCTTTATACGATAACAGAGAACAGAACCACTTGTCATGTGATTGAAACCTCCAAATTCGAACATACATTTTTTAAACACTAAAACCCCTGATTCAGTGTTCTACTAGACGTCTTTCCTATATTATTAAAAGTACGAAATTTGGTCTCAAGCCAGCAGTTGGTTTTAGAAATCCACCCTTTCGTCACGTATTAAACTGAAGAGATTTCAGAAAGTAACGTAAGCTTATTGACATATATTGTTTTCCTTAATTCGGATAGTGGAAGAATTTTAAACTGGTGTTCAGAAATTGTGATGTAGGCATTAGAGTTAGAAAATATACATTTGAAATATTACGTCAAAAGTGCAATTACACAAGAAACCTTGCAAGTAATTTTTGAGCTGGAAATACCTGCAAGGCTAAAGTCTAGTGTGAGGCGTCTGAACAATAAGCTTAGAATTGAAAATATTTGGAAGACACCAAAACGAGTTCACCATGAATGAATTTTATATGAATGCATGTGAATTTTATGTGAACGTACTGAAAAGAAAAAGAGAGCTTTTTATATTGTTCTTTTTATATTAGTCTCTCACTGCATCATCTGTTCCACCTAAACGCAACATGTGTTTTGGATGCGTATTGTTACTACAGATCCTAGCCATTGTAAATTTACGTTCTTCCGAAAGGATTGGAATTTCATGTAAACTATTTATTAAGTAAACAAAAACATAAAAAGACAGGTTTTTTCGTTGAGTTAAAAGGTGTGTCAACTATTCCCCCTTTGCTCTATCTTATATTGCGTTACTTGCGAACAATGTTGAGTTAATTTCTAAACAGCCTATACTATTTGTATCTACACATAATATATCGATTTTCTTTTACGTTCCAGTACAACAAAATAATTTGATGTATAATTTTGCCTTGACAACTGAATATAAGAGGATCATTTTAGTATTTAACTATTTATTGTCCGTTTTAAATACATAGCTATGCAAACTGCAAGTATTGAGTTGAAAAGGAAGCTTGAAGGTTTGTCTTAAATTATTATTTATTAAGTACCGGTACCAAATGCAGTAGGATCTAAATACAAATTTTAGTGCAGTGCCCAGATGGAACAAATAATTATGTTGGTGATTTATTTTACAGCACTCTATCTCCGTTTTCATAAATGATATATTTGTTTTTCAATTTTTTAACAAAATATACACTCAAGGTAAAAAAAAATATGAACGTTAACCTACTAAAAAGCCTTAACATATTTCTGAATGTTACATTGCATTTTTATTGAATAAAGGATTTCTCTCAATAGCAAATTTAGAAATAATAGCTAGATTATAGTTTTATGATAATATTTTTCCTATTCACTAAAAACGGTTAAATTGGCGTTTATGGTTACTATCCCAATATTTATAATTTTTTTCAGAACATTGTAGAAAAACACACATCACAAGTTAACTGTCAATATTATTTACGGGATCGTACGCTGATGTTATAACGCGATACTCTTCCGATATTTTCATAAATAACACCCAGTTGGGAGCAGAATATGAATACATCTGTTTTGTAGCCATTACTTACGTTCTCATGTGCACATTGTTATCGGAACGTAATTAATCTTCTTCTCCGTGTTCCGTTTGCAAACTCTGATTGATTTGCTGACAGTAACAGCTGCATTGCCACTAGTTACGATTTGGTGTTCTGTCGGAATCATGTGAATTACATGACATGTGAAAAATCCATAGAAGTCATTTGATCATGTGCCCCAGATACAAAGCTCTAAAAGAACTACCAAAAATGCCGTCCAAATCATTGGCTGAAAGACAGATTCGAAACTAAAGCGTATTATTATTATTTTGCGAACAATGCTTCCAAGAAGCTCACTCTCATTAGTACACATCATCTACAAAAGATAGAAAACATGCTGCCCTCTGTCATAGTTCGGTGTGGTCAAAGATGAAGCTAATAAGAGTGATTACTATATTACTACTGTATTAAGTAGTTATGGTGATGACAGCTAACCTATTATTTTTTTTTAACGAACCTCGACAAATTGGCTAGGTTCCTTTAATTTCCGTTTTTGTTTCGCTAACGCTAGTACCTTAATAAAACCTGTTATAAAGAATACAATTTCAGATTTGACGTGAGCGACAACTATTTACGTGACTCATTTTAATTAGGTACTCTCCCCTTCCTAACCATTTTGTTAGGATAATTTTGTGCTGCACCCACTTCGGAAAATTTTGAAATATATACTTGGGTTTTTATTATCGTATCTAGATTTTTTACTATTTTTTTTCACCATTTACTTCTAATAAACGACTGAACGACTTTAAGCCAGGATATAACGTGATACACGCTACAAAAGAATCTTTGCTACACTTAACGCAGGCACATATATGAATATTCTCATTAGATTTGTTGAGTATACAACGAACAGGTGCAGATGCTTCATTTAGTACTAAACCTATTGAGATTAATCGGTTGGGTTAAATCACACAATAGTGTCTGGAAAGTGTGTCATATGTTTTACCCATATAAGTTTTGCTTGAAGATCAACGGTGGAAGGAAAATAGTACTTCTCCCGGAGTTCACCAGATGGTAATCATTTTCGCAACCGAAAGTTGATGTCACGTATCCGTTTTCTCATTCTGTGACAGACAAATTGAGAATACAGATGGTATTTCTACAATATTTGGGGCCTAACAAGAAGATGTTTTTATATTTTAAAGATGCTACAGGTATTTTGTGTTAACCTAAATACCGGCGGACGAAGTACGTTGCCCGACGGAAGTGATAGTAGTGTGGGCGCTTGATGCATTCTATAGTGATGTTTTAACTCTCTATGAAATATACTGTTTTGGATAGAAATGGCTCGAGTATATGACGCGTCCGTAGGATGCTGAAAAGCTCCTTCGGCTTTGAGTGCTCGCCCTGCATAAGTGCTACGAGAACTAGATGTAGCCCCGACAGTGGCAGGACAAGAGCCTGCATCGGGGCATCAGAGTGCTAGTAGGTTTCGTAGTCACTTATCGTCTTATCGTAACGTTTTTAGACGTATTAAGCAGAAAGCGGATGGCAGAAGTTTCGTCGTGTTCATCGTTGTTGCGCGCTAAGTTGAAGTTGCAGTTAGCAAGCGCCAGCCGGAGTTTCCACCCTAGACATTTACATTTGTTAAAGAAGATATAGAAAGGTTTTTCAGAGACTATTTATTGTGCAGTAGAGGATAAACGATTATTCCACGCTATGATAGAAAACACTCCTTCAGCACGATAAAAGCAAGACGTGAAATATCAAGTAGAAAAACACGTATATAATTAAAGCCACTGCGAATAGCTAAAAGCAATAAGTGCTGTTGTATCGTTTTTAACCCCAAGCATAGAATAGTTAACAAACGATTTCGACACCAGTTTCCTAGCAGCGAGGACAAACTTTTAAGCAAAGTAAAACAATCTCGAAACGTTATTAATATAAGTACACAAGCATATTGTATAGGACTGCTTGGTTCAAACGCAACGCTAATTTATTATGGCTGTGACATTATATATAAGAACGACCTATCGATTAAGTTAATTATTAAACATTAGAGGCTGAATTCAAAATGAATTTTCCATCTTTCCACAAAGATTAGGAAAAATGCTAACTGTAAAACATCTTTCCTATTGGCGAGGTGGAGGAGGATTTTTAAAATGTCTTGGTTAAATGTTGTTTGTCCCCGCTGTTTTCCCCATGTGAGAGATCGGGTCAGCGTATTCCACAAGCTTCGGTTTTTATACACGTTTTACGGCTGGATACTCTTCCATATCAGAAATCCCTGTATGGGCAATCGAAACGTTACTGTGAAATGGAGCTCCAACCGGAAATCGAACCCTGAACCCCTAGCATCGAAGGCGAGCGCGGTAACCACATGATTACTTTGCCTTGGTTAAATAATTAATAAAATTATTTGAGCTAAATAGGTAGTAATTACTAACTTCATTAGAAGTTGAAAATGGCCCAAGAAACGAATTTTAATGGTAATATTTTTGTGGAAATACAGCTAGACTTTATATGTACTAAAATCATCGGTACAAAGACTGTCCGGATTTTCTTGAACAGAAAGGTGACAACCCTGGCTGGAACCGTCTTAATTGGTGCTGTAGTTCAGTGTTACCAATCTATTTTAAAAAAAAACAATTGTTCAATTTGCTTCCATTCAGTTATATCTAGCTGCGCCAAACTTGGCATAAACATCATTCGACACAATTGAAAAGCACTGAACGTTTTCCCGTACCTAAGCACTGTAGTTGTCAGGGTTGCCAGCCTGTTTTATAAAAATTAATGCTTGCATGGCTAAAATTCTATCAAGGAACCGGAGCCTTCCCGATTGTCAGTAGAATCGCATCTCTAACTTGTTTCCTTTACTCGAAGCAAACATTGTGATAATTAAATCGAGTATGCTCTAGCAAATACTGATATTTCAAAATTCCAGTACTCACTGGAAGTGGGCTATTCTGATCGAAAGTTGAGTTTATAATTAGAACACCTTATTTTTTAAAAAGTAGTATTCGGACTATATGTTGTTAAAATAAGAAATATTTATCGGATATATGTTTGCAGAAAATATTTCCATTAAGAAAAATTACAACGTACACCCATTTGTAAAGTCCTTTCAGTCTTCAGATGTGATTGACCATATGAAAATATTCTGTAGCATATATTTTGTGTAATGTATAAAGGATTAACTGCATTTTTTAATCAGTCACTTCAATCCCTTTCCTTATGAGCTCTTGATTGGAAACTAATTATTTGTAATGTGTGTAGTCCCCCAACACACACACCATGAGAAATTAAAAATCTATGTACCGCTGAAGTCCCAGTGAGTGGACGAAATGTCTTGCAAACACATGTGATGGGTGCCGGACAATACCTGTTAATTACACGCTTTATATTAATTTACTCTCTAATCATGTTTTATCTTTGGTACAAATCTTGTAATTGATTTTTAAATCACATTTCAGCAACCATTTTTTTTTAAATTTTGTAAACTTAGTTGCTTCCGATGACAATACAATATTCAATCATTAGATATACGACAGAATAATCCAGTTAACTGTAATTAATTAATTAAAATATAGTACTGAATACTAAAAATTCGAAAATAAAACAAATTATAAAATGATTTTTTTTTAAAAACTTTTTTAAACAAAGAAAAATGCACTACAAATTAAAAATAATAAAAATTTCAAGCAAAATGCACTATATAGTAAAATATAATAAAAAAAATTGAATCGGAAAATAGAAGCGTAAGTGCTCTTAGATATTATGATAAGGTAAGCAAGAGCATCCAAACTTTTATTTTCTGATTCATAAGATTTTAATTATTTTTGTTATTTTTAGTGCCCTAGATAATTTTATTATTTTTGATTTGTAGTGCATTTTTGTTTGTTTAAAAAAGCGTGTTTTTTTAAAAAAAAATCCGTTTTTAATTAATTTTATTTATAGTTATAAAAATAAACAATAATCACCTTTAGTTTTACACATTTGATTAGATTCTTTAAATAATTTAAGGGTTTAAAAAAGTGCACTTCTTGCACACTTTAGATGAATCAACTTTGGATTATTTTTATATATGTATACAGTGTGTGCAGAATCTGTCCTAATTAACTTCGTTGCACTCGAACGTCATCAATTTATGAAGAGGAAAGTGATTAATTACTATGCTTTCTCACTCGTAGAGCGGTTGGTTAAAGTAAAAGTCTATCACCGAGATAACTCTGGTTTCATTCCCACTCCCGCTAAATTTACTATTCTTTCGTACGCTACCATAGTCCCTAAATGAATCATTATAAACTTGAGTTAAATAAGTACCAAATGTCTTGAAATTGTGATCGTAGCAGTGGTGGCTCGTGAACTGAAAAATCTAGTGAAAATCTTCCGAAACACATGCTTTAATAAATTTCTTTAATGACCCTTAGCCTGAATTTCCAAGGTTAGTTGAATTACCCAGAATTCTAATTTGGGATGCCACGTAGTGTTGAACATATCTGATGATAAATTAAAAATATTATGTGAAGCTGGTGAATGCGTTGCTAGCCGCCACTAGATCGAAGGTGTAAGTGTTGTTAAAAGTTGACTCATTAAAAATGTGTGTTTTTTATAGTGTTGCATGCAAATATCATTCAGAAAGAAATGGTTCAAATAAACTGTACTAAAACAAATTTAGTTTGGACTAAAAATAAACTTTGGTTTCGTCCAGGGAGTAAAAAAGAACTAACAAGACACGACATGAGTATTTCCAACCAATAAAAGTGTGAAAAGTTTTCTAGTAATTTTTATCTTTCTTGTGGCCTCAAATGTAAGCAAGTCATAAAGAAATTTCAAACTTAGGAAAACATGGGGAGAATTGGAAATAGGGAAAAGCAGCAAAAAAAAAAATAAATGCTCACAAAAACTTGACAAACCAAGGTCGCCGTCTGGAAGGTCGATAGTGCAAACTGTACCTTTCCACGTTTCTTCATCTGTTCTCAGATATTGGAAATTCACGTCACGCCATCTTGTGGTATTCCCAAGAGGATTTCGTTTCACAGGAACAGGAGAATAGCATTTCTAAGGAGGGTCACGCTTCGTGCAACAGGACCCCCAGAAAAAGAAGAACAAATGCATAAAAAGTTCTCTCTCACTCTCCACCCACTGTGTCACACCAGTATCTCAAACGCCCCTCTCCCGTCCTCATGTTTGTTGATGTAGGCGCATGCTTTTCATGATGGTAGCTCCATCTATGATACGAAAGGTGAAGGAGGGATAAGCAGAAAAAACACCTGTGAATACCATTCGTCGTGGGATAGTGTGCGGGTTCCTCCTTTAAATTTTTAGCCTCTTTGAGAGGTCTTTTCGCCTTCTTTAGACGTTCAGAAAAGGTGGATCTTTATTTTTTATTCGAAGGATCTTTTATTCATGTATATTGTTCTGATACCATATGGACCATGGTATGTAGATTTTTAAAAGCACCAGATGGGTTGTATTTATAGGAACAAGCAAGTTATCTGCATCAAAAGCGATAGCTGGAGAGGCAGGTAAGAATCTTTTTCAGTACACAACAACACATAACAATCACTAATTTGCGACATTATAAAATGGATTCACAGAATATATTTTTAATAATGGCAGAACAGTAATAGCGCTTCTAAATATCGCGAATGTGGTAATTTTCAAATTTAGCTATTTTTAATTATGGGAAATCAGTTTAATATGATCAGTCCGAAAATATGAGCAGCACGAAACTTATACCCCCATATCTTCCACGCGCATTGCGCAAGAGCGAAATAAACGAAGTTTGCGGTTTCATGGTTGACGAGAGTGGAGCCCCAGCTCGTGTGCTGCTATTGTTGTTGTAATAAAGGAGAAGTTTAAAGATACGTAGATTCAATCCGTAACTTTGCTGGTGGGTTTCGAAAATATCCCAAATGAAAAATGACATGAAATCATGTAGGAACATCTTTATTCTTTTCGATAGTTAACAGACCTGCTTACACACAATCACGACAAGCGTAACAATAATGTTGCTTGCAGATACTTTTCTTACATTTGATACAAGACCCTTTAGCCTTTATGTCCTTTGAACGCGGGAAAAATGAGCACCTACTTTCATTCTTACTT
>JAGDQP010021670.1:0-31455 GCA_022664845.1 Lepisma saccharinum | reverse complement strand
TTTTTAATAAAATCATTCCCTCCTTTCATTCATTTAGATTTTCTGGGAAAAATTTCGTGACTGTTTAGGAAAATATGGGACGCGTCGTCACGTTAATTTCGCAAAGTACGTAAATAGATTGAATTCAACTTTAATGTATAAAACACGTTTAAGAAGCAAAAAATTATGTAATATATATCACATTCAAGTTCCTTTTACGTTTAGTGAAAGGAAAAAAAAAACATGTCTCCCAGCCAGGATTCGAACAACCGCAACTAAATATAAAGTGCTTCAGAAAAACACGGCCTAACGAATTACGCCACGAAAACCAACAAGGAATGGTCCCACACCAAGTCCTCATATAGCAATGCGAATTGCACCAAGCGCTGACGTTAATTTTAATAATTTATTTACTTAAAATATAGTTTTCTGTGATAAAACTAATTGAACTGTAGTGTGCAAAAGTATATATTTATTCTAGTATCATGTAATTGTATGTTTTACTTTCTTTCCCTTTTTTTCTCTTTTCAAACTTCTGAGTAACATCACTATCGTACTGTTAAATAATTAATCACAGAAATTCGGATGATTAAAGTTAACGGGAGCTTAAACAGACCGTTAGCGTTAACCGATGTTGGAGAAACAGTCATTTCCCTTAATCAGATGTTAAATGCGCTTAACGGATTGTTAATTTTTTAACCAGCGTTGGTGAAACCGGCCGTTTGGCTTATAGAACTCGCAAGTTCATCGCCACAGTAACAAACGTTCGCCATTGGATTCTGTCCTGGGCAATATCAAGCCAGTTTTCATCACGAACACCTACTTCTCGAATATCTCTTCTAATATTGTCCTCCCAATGACGTCTCGGTCTCCCTAATGGCCCCTTACCATCCTTCCTTCCAACCAGGATAGAATATGATCTTCGTTTTTCCCCCATCCGAGCTACATGACCTGCCCACCTTAGTCGTCGTGATTTAATTATTGTTACAACATCTGGCGAATCGTACAGTCCGTGGAGTTCTTCATTATGCAGTTTCCTCCACTCTCCAGTCATCTCGTCCCTTTTCGGCCCTCATATCTTTCTCAAAACCTTATTTTCAAATACACGTAATTTATGTTCATCTGCTAGGGTCGTACTCCAACTTTCGCAACCGTAAAGTAGTACCGGCAGAACAACCGTTCTGTATATTTTCAATTTCAATTTCCTTGATATTAATCGCGATGTTAGAAGCTTTTGGACTGAATAGAAACATGCGTTGCCCGATACTAAGCGACTTTTTATTTTTTCCGTGACCTCAGTTTTGCTTGTTACGTATGTTCCCAAATATTTAAATTTGTTTACTTTCTCTATGACCTCATAACTAATTCTTATGTTTTTATCTCCTTCATTCCCTGTGTTTTGGCTTATTATCATGTATTTTGTGTTATCTATGTTTACCTGTAGACCTATCTTATCGCACGCCTTTACTAAGACATCGTTGTTGTTTTGTAGTGCATTAATATCGTCCCCTATTAAACCTACATCATCTGCGTATACAAGCAGTTGATTCAAACCATTCAATGAGAGCCCCTTTTAGTCCCTTTTAATTTTTAAAATCGCATATTCTAACGCAAAGTTAAACACTAGTGGTGTTAAGGCATCGTCTTGTTTCAATCCGTTGCGAATCTTGAAACTGTCTGACATATTATTACCTATCCGTACTCTACTTATGGGGTCGCTGATTTTTTTCGGAATTCCAAATCGTATCAGGATACTGTATAATTTTTCCTTGTTGATAGAATCATATGCTTTCTTGAAATCAATGAATAGCTGATGAACCGTCCCATTGTATTCCCATTTCTTCTCCAAAATTTGTCTCAAGGCGAAAATCTGGTCCAACGTGGATCTATTTTTTCTAAATCCACATTGGTGATCTCCAATTCTTTCATCTACGTCTACACTTAGGCGTGTTAACAGAATATTACTTAATAACTTGTAACAGGTTGGAAGTAATGAGATTCCGCGGTAATTATTACAGTCCGATGTATCACCTTTTTTGTAAATCTGAACTATTATTGAGGTTTTACATTCGTTGGGGAGCTCTTCCTTTCTCCATATAGCACTTATCAATTTATGTAGTTCGTTGATTGGTGCCGTTCCTCCCGCTTTAATTAATTCGGCTGGAATATTGTCTATTCCTGGTGATTTGAATTTTTTCAATTTCTTTACCGACATTTCGATCTCGATCTCGCTCGGTTCGGGAATCCACGGTTCTGCAGTATGGATTTCTTACTCCCCTGTTTATTCCCCGTTGTATTCATTAAGAAGTTTGTCGAAATAAAATGTCGCACATCGACAAAGTTAGTCGAATCCGCCTGAAGATCTCCAAGTTCATTTCTAATCATTCCTAACCTCGGCTGGTACTAATAGGTGACCAATCTAGTTGAGAGTTTTGCCGTCCGGAGATACCCATGTGTATTTGTGTATGTCTTTGTGTTCAAAGTTCTTGCTCTTTATCAGTAGGGTTTTCCAAATCGCGAAAGTTATCAGTCTTTTTCCATTGTTCTTGCCCTTTTCATGAAGGCTGTATTATGTCTATAAAATATTGTAGCATCTCTCGATCTCGATCTACTTAACTTTTCAGTTTGGACCACCAAAAGGGGGGTAAAATTTTGTTTCGTAAAATTATTTTAACAGTGTCGAAAGTGGGTTTTGTGAGCAATTGTAGCAAATTTCATGGAAATATCTGGAAAACTTTCGCTTTTACCTGTCTGTCTCTCAATTACACGAATTAATAACGGTAAAGATAAAGCTATCCTCTGTGCGATTCACACGCGCCGTGAACGGCGCATGGCTAATGTGGAGGTAGCGCTCCACATCTCGACCTACGGTACGAAGTGCGATGGAGTGGTCAGTCCCACGCTCGACTGACTTTAGCTTCCCAAGGGTGCCCAGGAGTACTAAGAGCACTCTGGTACTCAGTTTGATAGGAGGCTGAGTGCACCGTAGAGCGCCAGGCATGGGGACGATGGGTGCCTAACTTGTGACTGAAAATGTATCACAAAAATTGAACAGGATATTTTGAAACTGGTTAAATCAAAATAGGCTCAGACTGCGCGATATTATACTTACAATAGAATCTGTCAAAAGTTAAAATTTGTGTTACGTTGAACTTATCACATTGCACGAAGTGTATTAGAACTTTTAATTGAAGTTTTAACTTCTAGATTTGTTAATGACAATTTTGTTTTGGTGATATTAGATACGTTGAGGCTGGTGTACGTTACAATAAACGACAATAAATGATCGTATCTTAATGTAGCAATACTTATCCTAAGCTGGGTTTGTTCGTAAAACTGATATAATATATTCATTTCATAATTTGACATGACAAAAAGGACATACATACACATGTGTTTACTTACCACACAATACATACAGATAAAATGAAACACATATACTCAATTTTACATTTTCCTCGCATTTGAACTTGGTTATTCATAGGTATTGAGGTCGTTGGCAAAATGGAGTAGAGGAAACGCGCTGGACATTGTAATCCAAAACCAACCTAACATGGGTTCAAATCCTGTTCAAGCCAAAGAATTTTTTTACAAAGCAATCGTGAATAATCTAATCATCTCTTCTCATACAAAACGGAGAATATTTCCGACTGTTGAGTGGAGCAACTGAGTCACTATAGCCAGGAAGACGATTTGCGAATGTTGGTTGGGAAAGTTCAAATCAAGTCTCAGGGGGTTACGTGGAAAGTTAACAACACGTCATTGATCAGAAATATACACTTTTCATGTTATTATTCTTAGAAAGAAACACTATAACATTTGTTAAGCAACTATTAGATACAGCTAAATGTGGAGTATCGCTAGCGTACGGGACTTCTAATTTGAAAACCTGGGTTCGATTCCCCACCAGCCAGTTTCTTTTTCGCATACACTGAAGTATTCAAACAGATTTATCTCCGGGTTATGGAGAACCTATGGAGCATCACTGGTCAGAATCCGAGTAAACAGTGCGTGTGCTGTTTAGCATAATGATAATGTAATTTTCATGTTTCTCATTGGTCTCTTTCTCTTCCTCTCTTTGTTGCTGTATTCTTATCGTATCTTTGCTGCGTCTTTCTCTTCTTCTTCTCTCTATCTATTTATCTTTATTTTTCTCTTACTTTACACACACTCTCTCCTTTTGTGCGTCTTCCAGAGCCAATTTCGGGCCACTTTCGATGACCCGGTGATAGGGCCTGACCCAAACATAAGTGACCAGGTAACCCGATTGACCCGGTCTGGAAACCCTATTTAACTGGGAATTTCGGCGTCGTATTTTTCTTGTTCTCGGGGTCACATCTCCGGTCCTGGTCACCCCTTAAAGAAACATTGTTCAAACGGAATGAAATTATTAAAATCTCTCCTTCATCCTACGGGTTATCAAGTATAAATCGAATCAATGGGTCAGCATGGCCTACAGTATCTACTGTTTTTTTTTCAATCAGTGATTCCGTAGACCCCGGCCCCTGTAGGGGATGTCAGTCCAAATTCTCGAGACTACCCCCAACATTAACATATTGCGGACAAAAGTTGATAGAAATTGTGCAAAACTCTACGTCCACCCTCCCAATTTTGACTTTACACCCCCAATCTAAAAATCCTGGTAGCATCCTTGATTACAAAGTATTCCGAACCAATATGTTTAATAAACCCCACCGAATTTGCAGACTAACCCCGCGCAAACAAATAATGTGTTTACACATTTGACATTATCCTAGATGTGTATCAAAACTCTGGAGTTTCACTGGAAATCATAAGTATTTAATCTGACCACCAAGTTTGGTCTCCATTTTGAAAGTGATTTAATGAATTTTTGAAGCACCTTTTATATATTCGAATAACCCTGCAAAAATATAAATTCACTTCTCTCTTGCTGTTAGATTTGATTTGTGGGAATTGAACTTTATACTGTGGGAACTGAGCTTAATATCTTTTACTACGTTTAAATTCCATATTTTTTATCTGTACTTCTTCTTCTTCTTCTATTTCCCCTTCTCTCTTTCTCACTCTCTCTCTCATTTCTCTGCCTGTGTCTTACAGACATCCATCGGTTTCAATGTTTCATTGTATGTTTAAATTTCTCCCTTGATCAACTTATGTATATTGATTCGTCTCGCTTTCATTTTATCGATACTAATACATGTCTATTTAAAAAAAAAAACATGTTCATGATGTTTGCTGATTTTAGTATGGGCGAGACGAAGGAAGGAGAAAGAGGGGGTCTGTTTACTAGAAACGATTATGGGATAAGAAGGTACCATTTGGGTTACCTAGCTGCATGGCATTCGCTGTCGCAATATTTTTGATGCGAAGTGTACCATCCCGGTATATGTCTGGCGTGACTGAGGAAAACACTGGGAAAACCTAAATCAGGACAGTCAGCCGCTGGTACCGAACCGAGGTCCTCCCGAATACGAAACCAACGTTCTACCAAGTAAGGTACGGTGCTCGGAAGAAAGCATACTCGTTTCGATGTTTATCACATGCACGCACACACAATATCATAGGCAAGTCCATACAAAATAACGTAAATAATAACATAATATCAGAAATTATCAAGCATAAATATCGTGCATCGTGCCCTATTTTTAAGAACTGATAGAAACAGACCTTTTCTCTTGTTTTTCATGCATAACGTTAGTGTTCTATGGAATTTATTAAGAAAGAAAAAAGAAAGAAACCATGGGTTTTAAAATTCATTTTTGTTTCTCCATATTCGGTAAGGATCTTTTCTATTAGACAATTTGAATTAAACTCTTCAGTACCCTTCAACTAGTGGCCCACCTAAAATAAACATGGTGTTAGGTTTCCTATTTTATTGTTTGAAATGGGACTCTTTTAAGTTTTTCATTATTTGCTACATACTACAAGAAATCATAAATATATTTTTCAGAACCCAGGACATGTGATAATGTTTTCTGTTAAAGGAAAGAAAATTCCAACCCTTGCTCGCTCACTCACACTCTCTCAGAATCACACACCGCCAACTCAACGTTAGTTGGGTGGCCTATCTGCTGCGCTTAGAGAAAAATCATGTATGACAAAGTCATGTGAACATTATTTTGGCCATGATGGTACATAAAAATTAATTAAAAAAGGATTTTTTTTTTTTAAAAAAAAAGCACGCTCTTTTAAGATGGACCAAAAAGTAAAAAATAATAAATTTTTGAATCGGAAAATAAAAGCGTAGGTACTCTTGCTTATCTTATCATAAAATCATAATATCTAAGAGCACTCACACTTTTATTTTCCGATTCATAAATTTATTATTTTTTTACTTTTTAGTCCATCTTAAACAAGCGTGTTTTTAAAAAAAATCCTGTTTCAATTAATTTTATCTAATATTTTCTTCTCTGCTGCTGGCGAAGTTAGTTCCATATTATCAGAATATACTCGGAAAATTAAACATAGAAGAATGCTCTTCACTAAGTATGCAGTCTGTCGTAAGGAAATATAACCTATTGATAATTTATTACTAAAAAGAGCGTACTATACCAACAAAAACTCTGGGAATATTGAGTCGAATCCTGTCAGGGGTAAGA
Source organism: Lepisma saccharinum (assembly GCA_022664845.1). Taxonomy (NCBI): domain Eukaryota; kingdom Metazoa; phylum Arthropoda; class Insecta; order Zygentoma; family Lepismatidae; genus Lepisma; species Lepisma saccharinum. The sequence continues at coordinate 24,895 of JAGDQP010021670.1, read as the reverse complement.
AATTAACAGTATCACAGGAACTTAACAAATTTCCTCTAAAAATAAATGGGACTGTTGACATATGAACATAAAAAAAGACAGCTCCCTATCCCCTAGGGAGTTGTTGCTCCTTATTAAGTAAATAAACTGAAAGAATAAAATAGTCTCACCCTCTGCCTTCACAAACAAATAATACAACAAACGATTTCTGCTGACATATTTTATGTTGAGTCTAAACGCGACTATCCTGGCACATATTGGGAGAAATAGAAAAAAAAAACGGTGAGGGTTAATCGTGCCTGTAAGGACCTACTACTTAGGCAGTACGCTAAAAATGTTAACAAAAGCGATAATAGTTTGATCCCTTGTTGTTTTTAGCAGAGAATGACATAAGCGCAATTTGACCAAACCCATTTTAAAATTCATGTTAAAATTTCATTCATAACTGTCAATGCTACAAACAACCCCACATCTCCTGCATCAATCTTGAATGAGAGAAACTGAGGGAAAAGATCCCCCTGAAAGACAACAGGCTAAAAAAAAGACATTGATAGCGGCAAAATTACTAAGAATAAATAAAAACCACCCTGTATAGCAGTGGTTTTCAAATGCCGGTCCGCGAACCGGTACCTGACCACGAAACTACTGTAGCGGCTCTCTCGTCAAATTAATAAATGTAATTACTTAACATTTATTTGTTATATTTCCAGAGTTAAAAACTGAGATTAAAATTTACATTTCCTTCCCAAAACAATTAGAATCTAAAACAGTGCTACTATCTTTTGAACGTTAAATAAACCTCTAACTTACCGGCATCCTCCCGGTCCTTGAAAGCTTGTCCCTACAGTTTGCTGGGCCGTAAGTGTTAAAATGTTGGAAAACACTGCAGTATACACCCTCCATTCCGAAAGAAACCGAACTGTTGAAAACAAATAGTACCACTAGTGCCATCTGTTGTAATATTTTACCGGTAGATGGCGTAGTCCCTCATTGACAACTGGTATAAATGTCATGACATTTGGATGCACGGCAACAAAGTTATTGCGTTTCAACTGTCAGTGTGTTGTGTACATCGGTCGGAAAATGAGTTTCAAACAACGAGCTTCAATTGAGTTTTGTGTTAAACTGGGTAAACCTTTTACTGAAACGCACCAAATGCTACAAAATGCATATGGTGATGAGTGTCTATCCCGTACGCAAGTTTACGAGTGGTTCAGGCGATTCAAATCGGGTAGAGAGACGCTGGATGATGACGAAAGATCAGGCCGTCCCAGAACCGGATTATCGGAAGAAAACATCGAAAAAGTGCGTGAATTCATCAAACATAACAAAAAAGCGTCGGTGAAAGTTATTGAAATGGAATTAGGCATTCCTCAAACAACCGCATACCGCATTTTGACCGAAGTTTTGGGCCTTAAGAAGGTTAATTCGCGGTTTGTACCACACAAACTCACCGAAGACCAAAAAGTTGATCGAATTGCGCATTGCAAAGACATTGTTAAAAGTGCTCGGCAGGATCGAAACTTCTTGAAATCGATTGTAACTGGTGACGAGACGTGGTGTTTTGAATATGAGCCCGAAACAAAGCGGCAAAGTGCTGAATGGAGAGCGCCGGATGAAGGACCACCCAAAAAAAGTCGCTTGGTGAAGTCAAAAGTTAAGGTGATGCTGATTTGTTTTTACGATTCAAAAGGAATTATCCACAAAGAATTTGTTCAGCCCGGCCAGACAGTCACTGGAGAGTTTTACTTGGGCGTCATGAAGCGTTTGCTGGCAAGAATTCGTCGTATTCGGCCCGAATATCGAGAAATCGGCAGTTGGACTCTTTTGGACGATAATGCACCATCACATCGTTCGCGACTTGTAACTGAATTTTTGGTCAAAAATCACATTATTCGTTTGCATCATCCGCCCTATTCACCAGATCTCGCTCCGTGCGATTTCTATCTGTTCCCGAAACTGCATTTGGCGATGAAAGGAAAGTGGCACGCATCGATTGAAGCCATTGAGAAGGCGACGACCGCCGTCCTAAAGACCATTCCAATAAAGGACATGGAGAAGTCGTTTGACAACTTGTTGGAGCGTGCAAATATGTGTATCGATGCAGAAGGGGAATACATTGATTAATAAAAATGATTTGTTCCAAAATGTACATTGTTTTTTTGTTTTTTTAAAACGTTCGGTTTCTTTTGGAATGGAGGGTGTAGGACACAGAATGTCCTGTATCTAAGCGCTCCTACCGACCTAAGGCTGCTCAAATTAGGGACTAAATTAGTTTAAAATATCCAGAAAGAGAATAAATATGGCATACTAACGTTCATGTTAACCTAATTCTCAGATTCAACAAATTAGAAAGGGAACATTTGAAGCGTACACGAAAAGAAGGGGTATACATGAAAAGTGATTTATCGTAAAACGTATTTTAAAGTATCTCCCATTCACTCCTAAAACTGCTATAACTTGGTGATTGTTTGAGCTTCTGTAGTAAAATTTTCTGAAGTGTTAGCTGTCATTGTGTAGTACCTGTTAGAGTGCAAACTCGTTTATTTTAAAATTCACATATTTCCCTGTACTTATCATGTACTATCAGACATTTCTGTGCAATATATTACTGCTTAACCAAACTTACTCAAACATTACAAGTGCTGAGTTAACTAATAGGGAACAACGTCCAAGCCAAAAATTAAATGAGAGAAAGCAAAACTTGTACTAGCAGAACAGGTGTGCACCTAGCAAGATGGTCACGCAATCTAATCGAATACAATATTCGGGGATCAAATGACTAAAAACCTTTTTAAAAAATCAGAGGACTCCTACAAGCGATTACTAATAAATATGCACAAGGTGTATATTGATCATCAAATCCTTTGAAACCAGAGATAGCAACACGTATTTGAAGGAGATGAACCAACTGTTTCTTTCCAATAAAGAGAAACAGAAACAGATGGAAACTCCACAACCCACAAGTTCAGAACTACGTGTAAGACGCTAGAAAAGCAACACAAACGTTCCCGCAGAAAATTCCTAGATACATCAATCCAGTTAAGTATCTCTAGTCCCTACACGCAAAAGAGAGGGAGTACTTTATTGAATTTCAGAGTTTGCCTTTTCAATGGAGATCAGACGCTTTGGAAATCATATGTGGGAAGCGGTCGAACACAAGATGGAAAATATTTCACTTCCTTCCATGTGATGTGGATACAAGCTGGGGTACATATAAGGCAAATGTAACAAATTCTCCTGGGAGGGCTTTGAATTTCCGGTTGGAAAATTCCCCCTCCCCCAGGCCACCCCGTGGATTCATCACTAATCATATCCAATACGAGAATCTGTGATAACTTGTGGTCCTTTAAGGCTGAATTCAAGTGGGTTTTCCCGCCTTTTTCATTTTACGTCAATTACTCAATTTTAAGTACAAGAAAACAGAAATTAACTTTCACGGACCAAAGTTCGTTTCGTCCTTCAATAATGAGTACAATATTAATTGTAAACTCAGGATTGTGTGCAGACACTTTTGGGACAGAATAATGTCCCAAAAGTGCCTGCACACAATCCTCCAGTTACTACTAGCATTTAATTAAAATTAATTCTTCTCATTAAAAGGACGAAACGAACTTTGGTCCGTGAAAGTTAATTTCTGTTTTCTTGTACTTAAAATTGAGTAACTGACGTAAAATGAAAAAGGCGGGAAAACCCACTTCGATTCAGTCTTAGTCAAGCGGCCGTGCGTCAGGTGGTAGAAAGTTTGCCTCGCACTGTACCGGTAAGTCCTTTGTTTGAACCCAGCAGCTGACCATCGTGAAAAGTTTACCACTGATTTTCCTCAGTAATATGCCGGGCTTGTATCTTTAAACTAGGACCTGGTAAACTTTCTTCACACATCCCCATCCAAAGGCTGCTACCAAAGTTAAATTTTAAATGCACTTTCTAATATTTGCAGCATAATTATAGATGTATTACGTGAACATAATAATGGTAAATTTATCTCTTATATGCTCTAGAAACAAAATGGCGTTCATTTATAGTAATATCAATGTAATATCAATGTTAAAATAAAATGTAATACTATAAATAATTTTTCTATTTTGTGCTTCTCCTAACAGTATTTCCTAATCAACTACCGATCATTGACACTTGAATGTTTATTAAACAGTGAACAGAAAACGTGTGTCAAGAAAGATAGGAGAGGGATGTATACAGATATAATACTTTTTGTAATTTCTTGTGTATTTGATACCAGAATATAATGTGCCTAACTCTTTAAAAGGAAATAGATCAACCATTTCAAAGTTTTCGAGTAATTAAGACGAAGCCACCAGTCTCCTCCACATCCCCATATCCTCCGTTGGACAATGTTGTGAGCTTGAGATGATCTCTGAGCAGTGATACAGGTTCAGATATTTCTCTTGGCCATCCTGAGTAAGGCTCCTTCAATATTTCATCAGACACTAAGTTAATGTCCAGATGGAATTATGCTTGAGGATTACTTTCTACTGGAGGGGTGGTTGTTGATGTGTACAGAGTTGCTTCCGCTGTCTATTAATTAAAAATGAATCAAGGGAAGAGAAGAGGAAGTGATAAAGAGGTTGTATGTAGAGGGGGATTCAGAAATTCCGCGACAACTCTGTAATTATGACATGTAGATTGTTATGAAAAATCTGGACATCCCACCCTGGTTGGGCACAGTGTTTACTTCGTAATAAAATAAGAACGGGAGTGCTGTTCGAAATAAAATGTGGAACTCATACAAAGTAATAAATTGCACTATCCTAACTTAACCTAACCTGATATAATAACAGCTCGCACGAGTCAAAGTTCAATTTTACGAGGCAAACCACTTGTAACATTTAGACGGCATCCATCTACCAGTCGCGGGTGGGAATATTATCCACAGCTTCCAGCCGTCCGTTCCGTGCTCATCGATTATCAGGTTTGTTCGTGTGGGTCTGCTCGGTGTTGCACTCTCTGCACTGGAAGTCTAAGGTTAGTACAGAAGAACTGTGTGAGAGGATGTGATGTCACAATATCTAGTCGTGCAATCCCGTGCAGTTCTCACCCAAACGGGCAGGTGTTTCTTTCCTTCTGCTAGTACGCAACGCCATCTGTAACCCGGCTGTCAACGGTCTGCACCTACCTACTCTCTCTCCCGAGCAAGGGAAGAAGGTACTTGCACTGGGTTACACTCACTACCCACTCAAACGCAAAAGTGCACACTAGTGTGCACTAGAAAAGTAGTACAGCCCACTCGAACAAACCTATCAATTAGTTTGCACTATTTCTAATGAGACGTAGCGTTTAAGCAGCGCCCCCAACATACTGGCATGATTAAGTGTTGTAATAAGAACTCACAGTTATGAATAAAGGACTGAAGACCTCAGCCTTTAACTCTTCCTCAGAAACAGACGTGTGAGATTTGGCGCCGTCTTACACCCGTTCCTCTTATTCGGGTATTACCAGCATACAAATCACTTGTGCAGTTTGATACTCCATTCAAGTTTCTAATTAATGTGTCAAAGTTTAACATTAATAGTCCAAACAGATCCAAACTGTTGTCTCTGTTTTCTTAATTTTTTCAAGTATGAACGTCTTAAACGAGCTGATGAGCTTCTAAGGACAGGACGTACAGTTTTTTATTGCAAAACTGAAAATTTGCAACCAACAATTTATCAGGATTACACAACGGTTTGATTATGCGTTTCTGCTTAAAGTACAAATAATATGTAAGTAGAAACTAAAATCTCTATTTATATTATCGCAGGGTAATTCTTGACAAATTATACAACGTAAATACGAACCGTATTTGCCCTACGGGATGTTGTCAAAGTCTAAGGTACCGGTAATACTGAGGCGTGTAGCAGCAATCTCTCATTAGGTTCTCTCAGGATACGTGCAAAACTAGTGAAAACCCCTACGTGGTCGGTGCCACAGAGGCTACCTCGAACACATTCAAATAACGGAACAACATACTCACTTGGAAAAAGGTCGTCGTACACCTAAGAAAACATATCGGACCTGAGTAAAGAATTTTGTCTAGTATCAAAGCTATATCTAAACATTGAAATTGTGACGCGCAGCAAACAGAGTTGAGCAGAGCGGAACATACAACAATATTAGGTATATAGGTTTAGTACGATATGACTCTTATGAACTCGCTTCTTTTGCGTATTGTTACCCTAAATGTATATTTGTAATTTTACTAGGTTATAACTTGAAGAGCATTGCACCTAGGCTAAAATAGATAACAGACTTAGATTTCTTGTAAAAAGAACTTCTGATTTGTTTTTGTGTGGCACATTTCTCCCTTTTAATTTAAAAAGACAACCCAATCCCAACATGGCGGACTTCAAGATGTTGGTAATATCTCTGTGTTTAAGTTTGTCCGTTCGACTATGGTGATATACCCATAACTTCCGTGCCACACACACACACATTTCGAACTACGGCACATTCAGAAAACTAACTAATCCTCTTGCACTTGAAAGTATGTGGTTCTACTTTTGAGAGCCGTGATAGCTCAGTGCTAGAGCACTTATCTCCAGTGCGTGGGGTCCCAGGTTCGACCTCGGTTCGTGCCATGTGGGTTTTGTGGTGGACAACCACCGTGTGCGTCGGATTTCTCGGTGTTCCCCCGTTTTCTCCCAATTTCTTCATTCCACCAGTTCTATCATCATTATCCATTCGTCCTGAACCCAAAGCTACCTAAAGGTCTTAAATAAAATTCAATTCCCACTTTACTATCCATATTACTATTACCCCCATGACTGAAAAACGGAAGTAGAACAGAAAGATAGAGAAAGATACAACAGCAACAGTTTAATCTCGCAAAACGAAAGAAAGAAGAAATCGTTTTTGATTGTTTACTCTCGCTGTAGTTTAAGCAATTCTTGGAACGACGACGAGATATGAAGAAAACGAAGACGATAAAAAAGAAATAAGCAAAGAAAGAAACAAACGCCATCATCAAAGAAGAAAAAGGCTATAAAAATGAGCAAAAAAAAAAAGATATAACAAAGAAACCAAAAACATTGGATGCAAGACAGAGAGAAAGAAACGGGAGAGACAGAGAAATAAACTTTTTTGCCAATGGTGATGAGAAACAGTAAATTAGAAATAAAAGCGAAGAAAATAAATCAGAAGAAACGGCAAAAGCACAAGATGGAAGAAGATGAAAATGTACCCTTCTCTCTAGTTAAGTGTACATGTGTGTGATCAACCCACGATTGGGAGTAGGTAAAAAGAAAAAAGGAGGCTTGATGGAAGAAAGAAGATTCTACACACAAGTGTTTCTATGGCAGCAAAGGTCGACTTGAGAGACAAGAAGACAAGCAGAAAGATCAGATTGAAGTTGCCGTGAAGTAGAATAAAAATGAACATTAAGGGAATGAAAAAAATTGGTTAGATAACATGAATGTGAATTACCTTTAGTTTGTTGTGATTATTCATTATTTAAATATATTGTATATTATATTACCATGTGCTGTGACGAAGAGGGTACTGATTGTTTGGAATTAATTTATTTATGGTCTTTGGGCTACTCTGGCCCAGGGCGAGATAGGGTGGGAGACAGAATGTTGGAAGTTTCAGGCAAGTACTCCTCTTTTTAACGTATGGAGGACATTTCAAGATATTTGGAAAAGGCGGGAGGACAAGATGGAAAAGAGTACGTCTCCTCCAAAACGAGGACGTCTGGTAACCCTACTCAACGTGTCGCATTGTAACATTTCCTATGACACCCACACCTGCACGTTACATGGCGTCTGTTGCTGTGACGTTCCTGTGATGGTATTACTCAAAGCTTTATGGATACCGTATCTGTACAGTGAAAGACAATAAGGTTGAATGTAAACATTGCGCAAGAACATGCTAGAATACTAAGCAAATATTAGTAATGTGCTTTAAAAAATACTTTTATATCTTTCAAGAATATATTTTAGAAGCAGAGCGTATATAATTCAGAAAATATTTTATATTGTCTTAAATATTTCCTGTATGAAGGTACAAGATGGATTTTTAGAATATTGCTTTAAAATATTTTGAAAATATTGTCTACAAAGACGGAAATGTCGTGTGAACAATAGAAATAGTTTTATGATAGTGATTAGAACACGTGCAAAAGAACCTCCTGAATTATTGGAAAAGCAATGATTTACCAATATTTAAAGGAAAATACCGGTACTTTTAAAATATTTTCCAGAACAAATGTACTTCAGAAATTAATAAATATTATTAAATTGTTTTCAATCTATTTTGAAGGTAATAGAATATTTTGTAAAAGTACTAAAATATTTGATGTTGTATAGGACGCAGTTATATCATTAAATTAAGATTCACTCGTATCATTTATAAAATAACTTATTATGTTTTACATATAAACAGCTTTTGCACTAATTTCTCACAAGAAATTTCTTCCACGAAAACATAGTTCAAGAGAGTTATACTTAATCATTAATTATGTGGCTTAAACATGTTTAAAGGACAGAAATTTAACTGGAAAACGATTCCCGTATGAGAAGAAAAAGATATCTTGCTGTGTAAACACCATCACCTTCCTCCACCTTCCCGCGCTCTTAACTAACTCTCTTATTCCCAGTCCTATTTCTGCCGGAAATTAAATGTTTTGTGGCGACTTCTCTCGGCTGACGTACTACGATTCTATGACGTAATTTCCCGTCTGTCTTGCGTACTGCTTCCGTCTTTCTCACCGCGTCTCCCGGTGACTATTATTGTGCCTTTTGTCCTACAGACCAAAACACCTGAGCCGTAAATCCGTTCCGCAGAAACCCCTATTCTCTCTCTCTCTCTCTTGGCCTATTTTTTATTGTATCCCTCCGCGCTTAGCAAAAGTTCCTTTCCCACTTCCCCAACCCGCTTCCTTACATAACCTTAATATACTTCTGGTGAGATTTTCGCATTTAGTTATCCCTGTAGACATTTTTGGAGACTATTCGTCACACGATGAGAAATTATATAGAATCATGGATAAAATGTACTTGCAGTAAGAACTCAAGTCGTACCAAACTTACTTCAAAGATCTAATGAAGTGTGATTATGGAAAAGTCTTTCATTCGAAATGAAGTTAGACGCACACCAACATCACATTCCGCATGTTCAATTCTTCTCTTGTACAAGGAAAGCTTAGCATTAAAATCTAGAATGGAATTTTGCATAATGTAAGCTACTCTATCTTTGAGTTCGATTTAAATTTATTACGTAACACTGTTGCCAGCTAGTATCAAAAATTGAGTGTCCGATCATAATAGTAATGAGGGTCGAAGTTGTAATATGCCAAATTCTATTTTTTTTTTCATCTTCATCTTCCTGTCTTAAACATTCTAATATTATCATATCTATTATAATAAGTGTGTTAGGAAGGATTAAGGTAGATTAGGAAGGTCTGGTTCGATTCTTTTCTATTCATTATACCCGATAGGACGCCGCCATTTCAAACGTTGTATTACGACCGTCTTTACTGTTATGATCGGCACGTCAAAAATTGTTCTTTCTTTTAGGTTCCCTTTCTTTTTCCTGTCACTGATAAGTTGATATTTTAATGACATGTTGTTCAAAGATAAAATTGAATTGTGGCAAGAGAAATGCTTCAAATACTGAACACAATGAAATTACCGGTGGTCCTTCTCGACTACCTTTCAACATCTCTTTCCACCATGTATTTCGACCTGAACCTGAGATACCGAAAAGTCGTAAATAAGTTCAAATTCAAAATGAACCTGTCGGTGAGGTTTGCCATGCTCCTTTGTGAGTTTCGCGCGGCCGCCATGATGTAAACGGCGCATGCGCAATACTGTAAACAAACATGGCGGAAAGTACTGTATCTGTTGCTATGGAACAGCGGTGTATTAGCACATTTCTGGTGAAGGAAAAGGTAAGAGTCAGCTGAAATATTGTGAAACCTGAAAACATAATATGAAGTGACGGGCGTGAGTGTATGAATTGTGTCAGCACTTTGGGAAAGGATAGAGGACGTGACAGTTCAACCGCATATACATGTTCAGCCGACCTTAGTTACACCAATGGATTTTCTATTAATGTTAATTATTCCACATCGCTACACCCTAACAGCACATCAATTTGCTGATATGTTTCAGGACTCTTGCAATGTCCCGTTTATGTTTTAGGAAGTCTGGTTTCAGTGTACATGTCCCGATAACGTAAATATAAGGTTGACAACATTTTCCAGTTTTCAAATAGGTATCAGAAACTTTGATTTTTCAAATTTCCCATGAACTTTCGCACCAAGTGGTACGAATCGCAATTGATGAATAGTCGTAATTTATACACAAATGTTCAGATGTCAAAAATAAAGATCATAACAAAACTATATATATATATTAATCTAGGAAACACCCTATAAATCCTTTTTTTCTAGAACGTGCTATCCAAAAGCAAGGACATAAATCGTATGAGTAAGGTCTGACGTGCGGGGAACAGTAACAGAGTTATTGTGACCATTCTTCGCAGATACACCGTGGTAATCAAGCTGGTTAGTGCACTAGTGTATTGACTCCAAGATCGTGGGTTCGAATCCTGTGTAGGGCATGGATGTTTGCGTGTGTGTGACTTTAACTTAGCATATAAGTAGTTAGGATAAATTATTCACGAGTATTTTCAGTAAAAAAGGAATTTAAGGCCGCATAGGGCGATAATTTGTTTTTAGAGAAAGTGCCTTGGCTTACCATTCGGAAGGTCCGTGGTTCAAATCCTGGTCAAGACAGATTTTCAAACTACTGTTAACTATTTCTGTACCAGATTGCAAATGCTGTTGGCATGTAAAGTGAATGGGTGTAGAGATGGGAAATTTGAATCGTATGAGACCAATTCGTCAGGAGCTAGTTTATTCAGATCATTTAGTTCATAAAGGAGAGTACTGCCCAACAGTAGCAGAACGACATTGATTTGCTGTGTTTGAAATTACATCTGTACCTGAGAGCTAGACGACGCGTAAGGCCAATTTTGGCCAAAATGTGATTAATGCAGTCTTGTACAGCATTCAAATAATGGTTGCTCCGATTTTGATTGTAAACATGTTAATAATATAAATAAGAAGTTAGCTATGTAGTCTGTCCATTTAGATTCTCAATGAAAGGAAGTAGTCATTTCTTTCGTTCCCTGAAAAACAAGAATTTGTGACTTACGCGGTTCTAGCTCTCAGGTAGAGAAATATTCTAATTGTACCCTAAGATCTAATAAACAATTTTCATTATATTTAATAACTATAAAAATATTAAGTGAACTATTAATACCTTTAAAATTTGCTATTTTTTACTTACTTTTTATTATATTCCCTAGCAACCCCTGCACACTTTACGCGACCTTCAGGTTGAGGGACCTTAATGTTGACCAATTGGAAGTGTAACTTCCCTGACTTTTAAAGAGATCGATCAAGTTTACCTCCAAAGTGAGATAATGTTTTCTTATTTAAATGTTTTTTAATATCAAGCAGATTTTCGTTAAGAATTTTATTGAATGGAAATATGACGTTGATATTTCGTATGAAGCAGAATGTACGTAAATCGGTTTATCCAGATTTTCTATTAATCTCTTCCAATTAATACCTTTAAGCTCTGTTCTATCCCTTTTCATTTGTTCTTGTCTCTCTTCCCTTTTCAAGCAAATTCTCGCATTAATTCATAAGATTTCTCTCCGTTTGTGTACAACCTAAAATTTCCCTGGTACGCAGCGTAATTACACGGATTGCTATGGATACAAAGCCTCTCTGTGGACTTCCATCAACTAGTGCTATTGACAATGTTAGAAATCAATAAACAATTGCATTGTGTAAACAACGTAGAGAACTCAAAGTGCGAACTCAAGTTCTAGTTACAAACCTATCAGTTAATGAGTTTGTGAACTGTAACGGAAATTGTGTGTGCCACCTATTGTGACCTGAACGGTATCGATATATATATTTTACGCTCTCCGTGGCAAGATGGAATAAGCCAATTACTTGGCTCTAATTTTATTTTAATGTATGATTCCAAACATTTCCTGGTGTTACAGTTACAGAAAAGGATCCTCCATCCTCTTAGGTGACCACGATTCCACTCAACTACTATGTTTGGTGCTTCCAATGACCTCTATCTAAAAGCGATACTGGACTGACTGCTCCCATTGAAAATTTCATGAATATATGAAGCCAGGGAAAGGAGAGGACACGTAATCTCATTTGTTCACTTCCAATCTAAACCAATATGGACCTTTTTTTTTTTGTTCTAACTCATAATATTTTTTTGGGGGGGAGCTTGATATCACTGTGTGGCCCATTTTCCGAATTATGTCTTAATTCTTACAAAAATATGTAAATATTATTTGCAATATTTTCTATTATATGCAGAGTACGGTATACTATTATACGAATAACTCAGCATTAAGGCTTAAATAAATAAAACTAGTCACACCGCGTTAAGAAGCGTATAATACTGAGTTAGAACTGAAAATATTGTCCACACTGGTTTAAACTGGAAGTGGACAAATGTGTTTAAATATTTCCTCTGGCGTCTATCTATCGACACTAAACAGTCACTCCAGTATCGTTAACTTAGAGTTCAATGGGTGGATCAACCTTCATAAACATCTCCATAGTCATAAAGTTAGGAAAAGACTAGAGGTAGCATGAGGCTGTTTTCTGGGCGAGGGGAATGAAGTCAAGAGACGAAGTGTACGAGGAAATACCACGACATTGACTGACCCCATATTTAGAGGCCCTCTATACCGAATGTTACCTTCTCATTCTTTCTTATGGGAAAAGAAATGTATAAATGAGAAGCGCGCATGAGAGATGAAACCTCGAAAATCGCTATCGCTGTTCGAAAAGACAGCTGACTGACAACTGTAAAATGCTTGAAAATGTCCCAGATGTGTTGTGTTGTAGATCGTAGTCACACGACAGAAATGTGCGTTTCAAAAAGGTCACCGGCTGACCCACAGTATTCGGTATAGAGGAACTCTAATGGGGTCACACATATGGCTGCCGCTGAACCATTAATTTGGATTCATGTGACGTCATGAAAATACTCTCTATTCTATTTCTAACTCTATGTCCATATTTTAAAAACAGAAACATTATCTATCAGTCATAGATAAAATATTTATAGATAGCAAACCCTATTCTCTCACAAGTAACACTATTTCAAGTGGACACTCAGATCTAGAAGAGATATACACATTTAAAATCAACATAAAAAACTGAGTTTGTGTGTAAAATATTTGGTGCCATTGGCCAGTGAGTGAAGAGAAATTGATGATACTGTAGTCAGATTTTTCTCTGTGGAGAGTGATATAAAAGGGTTGAAATACCACTATACTGTTAAATTGCTGAATGAAATAGAAAACAAATACATAGTAATGGTTACTGGGAGGGAGGCGCTTCCTTGTAGAGGGTATATTCTTCATGACCGCCATCTTGAAGTCCGCCATATTGAATCTCAATTTATTTTCTTAAATGGGAAGTTGGTCGTGTAATATGTCATTCTGGACTAGAAGTTTACGAGAAATACGTTTCTGAAGTCAATTTGTCATAAATGTAATATTGTGAGAGATAAGAGTTTGTGACGCTAGCATGGAGTAATGATACAATAGCCTAGAAACACACATTTCTTCTCGAAATAACAACGGAAGTGAAACCTAAATGCATACAAATTGTTCCTGAATATAGTACCATATCGATATGAGTTTATACGCATTTTGGTTTCATTTCCGTCGTTACTTCAGGGCAAAATAATTGTTTCCAGGCTTTGAATCATTACTCCATGCCAGCGTCACCTACCCTTCTTACAAGTCACAATATTACATTTACGACAAAACTTATTTCAGAAACGTATTTCCGTAACATTCTAGTCCAGAATGACATATTACACGACCAACTTCCCATTTAAGAAAATAAATTGAGATTCAATATGGCGGACTTCATGATGGCGGCCATGAAGAATATACCCTCCGTAAGGTAGCGACTTCCACCCAGTAACCATTACTGTGTATTTGCTTTCTATTTCTTTCAGCAACTTAAAAATATAATGGCATTCCAACACCTCTATATCACTCTCCACAGACAAGAATCTGACTATTGTATCATCAATTTTTCTTCAACCACTGGCCAATGGCACCAAATATTTTACACACAAACTCAGTTTTTTTATGCTGATTTTAAATGTGTATATCTCTTCTAGATCTGAGTGTCCCCTTGAAATAGTGTTACTTGTCAGTTTCTTTCATGCCACCTGGCGTCGGTCAAGTCGAACTACGAATGAAATAATGCTCTTATGCAATGATTGTTTCTGCGTTCGATTGAAAAAAAAGAGAGTAAAGCACGGAGTGCAATCATTAAACATCTTATACTACATCTTATTGTTCGGCAAAATTATTGAACGCGTAGATATTGCGCATTATTTAATAGCATTACTTCATTCTTAGTTCCGTTGGACTAACACCAGGTGGCATTAAAGAGAGGCAAGAGGTGGGAGTTCCCAATCTATAATTATTGTACTTATGGCTCGTATACTAAGGCTTCCTTTTCATGCATTCGTTAGCCGCGTGCTTCATTAGCGATTTGGCTCGAGTGACCAATGGAAATATGTCAACACGCATTTATGTTGGTTACTCAGTCATATCGCATGCGAAGCACGCCGCTAGCCCAAGAAACAATCCGTAGACTTTAAAATTCTAGTAAAGGATGCAGTTCAATGTTCCCATGTTCAGGAAAGATATTATTAACACCATAGATACACATATTTATGAGGTAAAAAGTTTTACAGTGTAAAAAGAGTAATATATTTATCTTCGCTTTTCGTACACATCTCTGAATTTTTCATACTATTGTACTCAAGTAATGTGTTCAAAAAGTGTTGAGCATCGAGATATCAACGTTTCTCTGAGACTGAGATTTGAAATATTCCTTCCGTTGGTAGTTTCTATAGCATAAATCTTTTTTGAAATTTGTTTTGTAGACCTTTCGTTCAAAATGTGTCTTGATAAGCTCCATATCAATAGTTTCCGCATAAAACGTCTTCAATATATAGCTATAGAAGTGAAGAATTTACTATATACTTTTTATTTTAGTTGGTTCAAGCAATTAGAGCTATATTCGAACCCACTTCATGGAATATATATTTTCTTTGTTAGGTTATATAAACCGCGTGTTAATAAACTTTAATTGTTTACAGTGCAAGTTATAGAAATCGAAAGAACAAATTAGATAATAGTATTAAACTTAGGCTGAGTCCGAAAACAACGCACTTAAGTAGGTATATTTGAAAATTAGCGTAAATTCTTTAACTGGAGAAACAGTCAAATAAAAAAGTCCGGGCTCCGTCTGGGGATTGTGCATATATGCTACCGCCAGACTTAAAAAGTGAGAATCCTATTTGTATGAGCAATGTTTTGTAGCAAAAAGGATACAGTTCCCCACGAGACATTTACAACGACATCTTAACTACCTTCCTAGGCCTAGTAGTTCCCCAGCTAAAATTATGCCCTGATATTTCAGTACCCACCCTTGAGATCTGGATGAATGACACGGATTTAAAATCGCTTCGCTGAGACCTTTCCAACGACGTACATCCTTTAACCATTCCTTCCTTTAACCATATCTAACCATTCCATACCTTTAATCATCACCGTAGCCCTAGTAGTTTCCGAAGTTACTCATTGCGCCCCTATTTCAAGAACCTCCCGTGCGATCTGGATGGGCAACACAGGTTTAAACTCGCTCTCGCCGAGACCTCTCCGACGACACCTCAACTACCTACCTAGCCCTAGTAGTTCCTGATAAGATAAAATGAAGTGTATGGGTGATAACAGCAATATGGCTTACGCCCGTCTCGTAGTAATTCCTGAGGTAAAAGTTGCTGACAGACTGACAGAGTAGTTGTAATAAGGTCTCACAACGCTCCTGAAACCTGATAGTATCTGATAATATCATAGTAACTAAGATAAATATAAGAGATAGATAAATCAAGGTCAACAAATCTGAAAGCAGTTTCTGTCACGCTAACCTGCATTACAGACGGACAATCATATCAAAATTAAGATAGGACTTGACCATTTTTGTGGGGAGAGCGATGCTAAAAACGTATTTAAGTCCTAATTGAAACTGAAAGTGTGTCACAAAAATTGATTTGAGTTATGCATGCAAAAAGCTAATGTTCAAAATACCAGAATAACGCACTTGATTTTTTACAGTGTATAATTTTAAGTTCATTCATGACGCAGTGAAACAGAGGTTACATAAGGGAAAGAGACAGAGAGCGTGAGCGTGCGTTCGTGCGTGTGTATGTGTGTAGATTCCTATATCTACTATGTCTCTGACTTCCTGCTTCATAAAGCAGACACCACTCTCTTGACCGACTTTGACGACGAGTTCTTGTCATAAAAAAACTACAAGAAAGTAAAAAACAACTAGCAGTCACTCTCAGACACTCTCTCTCTCTCTCTCGCTCTCTCTGTCACACACAACACACATCCTCACACTTTTGGTCCAGTATTGATTACGGTTGTCATGACAACATGGATGACACACTCACTTCTTCATCATTATTAACTGGCAAAAAGCGACGGCGTGGGAGATACATTGGACGCCGAGATAGAGAAAAAAAGAAAGGGGTAGAAAAATGTGCTAGAGGTGGGAGTGGAAGGAAAGAGGGTGACGGGAGTTAGATACATCGCTCCCTTGCGGGAAAGAGGGTTTTGGTTTGATGGTAAAGTCTTCCTTGTCTTAAAAAAAAAAAAAACTAAAATCCGCGCCGCCACCACCACAACCACGGAAACTTTCACCGAACAGGAGTTAGAAAATTTGATGATGGCAGCGAAAAGGAGGGGGAAAAAAATGAATATCACAAACACTAGAACCAAAGTTTTGGTAAAAGACAGAATATGTGTCAGTTGTACTAACCCAGGCTTGTCTCAAGGTCATAGTATCCAAGTGACGCACACACAGGAAGACGTATGTGATGGTATCTGAGTTAGTTTTAATCAACATTACGATGGACCATGAGCTCGAGTTTATCGTCAAAAGAAGGCCACAGAGTATAAACAAATAGCTTTCAGATAACTATAAGCTAGAATCTGTCAAAAGGAGGCCACATAGGATAAACAAATATCTTTCAAACATTTGTATGTGCTTTGGACAAACATTACTTATTGATTTGTATGAATGTCAATATATTGGATAGTGTGAATTACCCTAACAGAAACTTCCATCTTAGGACATTGTAGTAACTTTCTGACTTTGAACTTTTCCAAGTAAACAAGTCCAATGCTTTTCAACTCTAGAAATATTCATACTTTAATCAGGATTCGGACTCGAAACCTTTTGGACTAAAGTTGGATGCATCAGACCTCTCCATTGACGAAGATTTTATTAGGTTTGTTGAGGGCCCTCTGCTCAATATGCTGAATGACCACTATTACTTTTGCTGTTCTGTGCACTTCTTTTGCTTTGGTGAATGAACAACTACTGCTTGATTAAGTAAACGTCCATTACTTATTCTGGTATAAAATCCGATATTTGGTTCTTGGAGTACTCACTATTAATGTGGTTTGGTTCCCCATCACTTGGTAAGTGTCCATTATTAGGTTTGATTAATATCTATACCACAAGCTGCTATTTTTTGACACGGTTAATCTCTTCTAATAGACTAACTATTCTTGTCTATCTATCTTTGCAAAGAAATTGACGATTATCATTATGGAAATTCTGTAAATATACTGTAGTATGAAATAGCCCATTCAGAACAATAATGTACTTCATTGAAGGTTGGGTTTGCTTCGCTGTACTGCATGTTTTTAACTGTTAAGTACTTCCGATATTGAAACCGAAAATTGAACAGGAGCCACATTTTTATGCTCTGTCTCTGTTATGTCACATAGTTCGTCTTCGTGGTCCAATCAGAGCATTCCTTTCACTGCTTGTATTAATAGGTTCCTCCTAAGCGATGCCGATAAAGAATAAAAGGTTCTAAGAGCTACCAAGTAGATATAATGAACAGTGCAATTAAAAATGGACTACCTGAGTGATTATATCAATCCAGAAATTTGTCCATACTGCGAGAATGTAAGCTGTAAATTGGCGTATTGTAAATAAGATTACGCTACAAAGGAACAGTTATATTAATCATTCATGTACGCTCCATACAAGGTACTGCCTTCTTGAGTGTGCATCCTTAACTATAACCCACATACATCGGGGAGGTCAAGGTTTATTATCCAATAAATGATTTTAATTTCGAAGAACATATTAGAAATATAACGTAGCAAAGAACAACTTATGTCGGCTTGAGCCTTGTAAACCGAAAGGTCATAAATACGCGTAACTTCAATTTAATTGATCAACTTATGTTAATAATATAAAACTGTGGCATAAGTTCATAAAACGGTTTTAAATAGAAATCAGGTGTTTATGTGCACTGCGTACACTTCACCACTTTATTTCATAAAGTAACTACAACTGCAAATAAGCTGGCCGCCATATTGACCTGACATATAACCACACTCTGTGGTGCGGTCAACCACAAGCATACTTGGTTAGCATAACCAGGTCACGAAAATGCATCTTGGTCAGCACCAAAGCGATGGTCACCTTGACTAAACGTTACCAGGTCAACACGACTATTGATTATCTTGACTAGGGAACATCTTGTTTGACCAGAGAGCACATTAGATATACCTTTACTAGGGAGCACATTCATTATCTTGACCAGGGAGCACATTCATTATCTTGACCAGCGAACGCAATGCTTGACTACGGAGCACATTCTTTGGACAGGGTACATATTAGTTACCTTGAACAGGAAACATATTGTTTGACCGCGAAGCACTTTGTTTAACTTGACCAGGAAGCACTTTGTTTGACTAGAAAAGCACATTGGTTACCTTGACAACAGAAGGTAGCACTTGAACAGTCCATACCATACGTCAATCGAAACTGAGGGGCCACCTAAGTTTTTACATGAAATCATATCTGTTCAAACTTTCTCAATGATCAATAAAAGTTTGATAAAAGCTTGACATGTGTGATGTTTCGAATTTTGTTCTTGTTCTACAGTTCGTTTCGTATTTCATATCCTTCCTTCTACTGCCCCATGTACCCGAACATGTCTTTAACAAACCTGACGGATTTATTGGGTTCTCGGTTCGTTCGTTGGTTTAGGTATTGTACGCAGACCTCTTACTATTTTTTCATTTTATTATTTATTAGTTTTTAAGAATCCGAACTATAAATGATGATGAAGTAATTCTAGGACCTGAACTCGATACAAGGCATCAAGCATCTGATATTAGGATGTGTGTAATATTCAATCATTCAATTCCAAGACGCTTCGAATATTGCAATCATATAACAGGAGGTATCTCAATAGAATATTGGTTATTTTAGCACGAACACAAGTACATTACAGTGGCGGCTCATCAGGTGAAGTTGGTGAAGTTCCGCTTCACTTATTATTTTGATATGTATTAACTAAATAGACATTAATAAATATTAATTGGGCCAGAAAGTCAGTCAACATAATATAGACTAAGATCTGAGATAGTGGCATTATCAGTATCCTGTCCAAGCCCAGAAATTCCAGAATATATGTTAACGAACAAGGATAGTAGAAAATATGTTGATAGAACTTCCCCTATTATTTGTGTCACGAGCCGCCACTGGTATATTATTGATATTAACTTGACTCTCTGGGCCTATCTACAAGTGAAAAGACCTGAGAGTTAGACTTTGTTGACGTTTATGCAGTAAATCAATTGATAGTAACTAAATGCAAGTATCAATTTATCAGCACGTCCGCAGAGCCGAATTTCATGTGACTGTTAACATCTGCATCAGAGTTCAAAGCGGAAGAAGTTCCATCGACCCACACAAATATGAGCCATGGCCGATAAACGATATTTAATCACCTACGAATGATTCCAATTACATGATATACATGATGGATCATCGAAGTAAAGTAAGATCGTGAACGCCGCTTGAGAACCTTTCCATTGCACAACTTCCACGGCCTAATTCCATGATTCTCCTGGTCAATAGTCCGGATCCTCGTAGTTCCTAATAAACACCTAATACACAATCGATCTTCACACAGACTTATTCTGACCCTCCGTGCTCGACGAGCGAGATTCATAGTTCAGCGAACCAAGTTCTTGATTGAAGCTATAACATATTCGTGGACTCTACCAGAGAAACATTATTTCTGTGTTAGTGAAGTTACCTTCAAAGAGACTTGTAGTTTCAATGAAGTCTTGCATTGCATTTGTGCCGGTGGTCGAGCGGTCTGTGGCAGTAGGCCATCGGCTTGAAGGTCCCGGGTTCGAGTCCCGGAAGTGGCATGGGTGTGGATTTTAATAGCTAAAGGCGAATCGTGACGGGCCGAAGACCAAAGTTACTAGACTCGCCCATATAAAAATAAAGTTTACCAAAGTTCATCATGACTCTTTGTGCGTCGCGCCGCCGCCAGTGATGGTTCACGAACTTTGCTGCTATTTGGCTCTTCGCATATTTAGTGAACATTCTTGATTATTGTTAGCACATCTAACATCGCATCCAGGTCTCCATCTTGAACATCTTAACTTCGCCACCTAGTGAGTTGGCACTGTTTTATAACCTTTGTTTGATTTTGTGTTATGAAGGAAATTGAAATAATTAATGATCAAACCTATTAGTTGTAAAGTTTAGCTTTTGTAAATATCAAGCTGCTGTTTTCTGCCTAGAATTGCAAGATCACCACGAAAGGCATCGTTATGTTACACTTTAACCTACAACATCCTCTTCGATCCCTAGTATTAAAAGCGAGTAAAATTAAACATTTTGATTGTTGGCGTAGCTCAATGAACTTGAATATTTCACCTGTGTTACGAAAGAGTTATCTCTCAAATCTGCCTCTGCTTGAGAGACAGCTTACAGTATTGTATTTGTCAATCACCGATAAGACGGGTTAAACCTCTGCTCTCGTCAAATCATTTCATTCCTTCTTCTTTTACCGACTAGACTTAGTTGAAATGTACAAATGGTAAGCTTCAGAGATCTAAACTTTGAAATTGCTTTTAAGTGTTTGTAACGAGTCAAATGGAACTCTGATAGATATGATCAAAAGATAAAGATATTAGAAATTAATCCTGAAAGTATCGACGAAATGTTTTGATTAGTAACGGTGTAGAAAATTATTTAAAAAATTGGCACATTTAGGCCATATTGGGTGACGGGGTACCCAATATGACCTCTTTATGTACTTTGTGTTTGAGAAAAAACAGACAAGAATTAAATTTTAATATACTAATTGTGTATTTTGTAGTATATATGAAGAAACCAAACGTATAGGAAACTCTACAAAAAAAAAGTAAATTTGAATGGAAACCGAGAAATTACAGTAACAAATTTAATAGACTTAAATTTTAATGTTAAATTTGATTACAAACTTTATGTTAAGGCTGATTTGAATGGAAAAGGAATCATACACAAGACTTAAACGGTCTTTGAATAAGAAATTACAAAGAAAATTAAAGTTCACATTTTGAACAGATAAAGGATAGACATCTTCTTTGGTCAAGCCCATAGGTCATATTGATTGCCCTTGGTACAAGAAAGATCTGTTTTTACAGAATCAACATTATCAGGTGTGCCAGGTAATAATTCTTAATTTTTTTAAGAGATGGCGCTGGAAACAAGGGTTGGTTCACAGTCTCATCTCTTACGTCATTTTGTTGCTATGGCAGTACCTTTCAAAACACCATTGACGGTTAAACGATTTCGAGTTCGCGTCATATCTTTCTCGTGTTGCAAACATGTCGAGTTTAGAGCCAAATAAAGAGCATTTGCGGCACGTACTGCTTTTATTGTTCAATCAAAAGAAAAACGCAAGTGAAAGCCGTCGTGTACTTGTGGAATCTTACGGTGACAATGTCCCAATGCAAGACGCTTGTGTGCGTTGGATCAGACGATACAAAAGTGGTGATTTCGACTTGA
This sequence comes from Lepisma saccharinum, assembly GCA_022664845.1. Lineage (NCBI taxonomy): Eukaryota > Metazoa > Arthropoda > Insecta > Zygentoma > Lepismatidae > Lepisma > Lepisma saccharinum. The sequence goes on along the minus strand of JAGDQP010021670.1, from coordinate 2,949 downwards.
AAGACAAAGAACACCCAGGTCAACCAACAAAATTTGAAGATGTCGAATTGCAAGCATTGTTGGACGAAGATGATAGACATACTCAATAACAAATGACAGAGAGGTTGATCGTTGGTCGCCGAACCATTTATGATCGTCTGCATGCTGTGGACAAGATGCAGAAGGCAGGAAAATGGGTATCAAATCAGCTGAACGACAGACAGATGGAAAGGCGAAAAACGGTGTGCAAAGTTTTGCTATCTCGGCATGAAAGAAAGGCTTTTGTTTTTGCATCGGATCGTTCCTGGAAACGAAAAATTGATATATTTCGATAATCCAAAACGCAGAAAATCATGGGTTGACACGACAACCATCAACATTGACCGCAAGACCAAATTTCTTTGGAAAGACGACAATGTTGTGCATTTGGTGGGATCAGAAAGGTGTCATGTATCATAAGCTTCTGAAACCAGGTGAAACAGTTAATACTGTTCGCTACCGTCAACAAATGATCAATTTGAACCATGCATTGATCGAAAAGCGACCAGAATGGGCTACAAGATACGGCAAAGTTATTTTGCAGTACGATAACACCCCATCACAAACAGAGGAAACGGTCATAGACACCATTCCTGTACTTGGCTGGGAACTTTTGCCCTACCCGCTGTACTCACCAGACTTGGCCTCTTCCGACTACCGCTAGTTTTCATCGACATCTCACGCACTTTCCATGCAACAGTTCAACAATTACGGAGATGTCGAAAAGTGGCTTCATGACTGGACTACCTCAAAAGATATACAGTTTTTCTGGGAGGGCATCCACGAGTTGCCAGAGAAATGGAGAAAATGTGCGACTAGCGATGGCCTATATTTTGAATAAACGACTTTGTACCTTCCTCCCACATTAAACGTGTTTTTTTGTAAGAAAAAATTAAGAATTATTAACCGTAACACCTGGTAAAAGTTAAATGGCATGACATCTTTAATTAACCAATGAAATTAGAAGAAATGTACTAATTGTTAGTAACAATAATCACTCAAATTATTACGTCATAACCCTCATGTGATAGATTTTATAATAGCCCAATACGAACAACTTTCACTCTATTGAAAGTTCTCCAAAACACTGGTGACTCCATCTACTGACTCCTGTTTTAAACACTCTTCATTTTCTACACTCACACACAACTACCGCCATCTGTTCGATGTAACACGTATTATAACAAATAAAGCGAATAAGCTGTATTGGGTCCCGGTAACTTAGAAGAAGTGTTCTTATATTTACAGTGTATTCAACTTAGACATGGAAAACATTATAAATTATATGGATTATGAAATACGAAGAAGAGGAAGAAAGACTTATTCTTTGAACCCGTAAATAGGTAAAAGATCTACTGCTAGCAGCCCGAAATTGACACCAGCACATATGCGCACACCTCGAATACCTGGCAGTTGTAATCGATTAAAATATATATTCAAATCTCCCTCGCTTTCTTCCGAAGCACTACGCTTAAGCACGCGCGAGCATAGACAAACCAATAAGACACGCAAGTTCATTCCAATCATTCAGGCATGATTAATCGAAAACTGGCGTCAAAGTTGACCCAGCTTAATTGTATTGCACTAGTCAATTCGTTACCTATTTAAATCCATGTTTTGAACCAATGAATAAACCACGGAGAATCAAATTAGTGTTTTGTATTTAATACAGGCGGAACGTTGATTCTAAAGGTTGATAGAATATCGGAAACCTTCGAATATGAACTTGAAGGGTACGTAGGGTATGGGAAAGATATCGGCCAGGGCCTTACTTAAAGTACTATCCCTTGAAACTTTCAACTTGTAAGCCTGAAGAAAATTTAAATTTGAATGTATTTACTAGGCTACTTTGGCTCAGGTTAGAATAGGGTAAGGGAGAGGATGTGGAAAGGAAGTGGGTCAGGTCCTTGCTTGAACATACTATCCCGGCATTCGCTTGATGTGACAGGAAAAGTTATTAAGAAAACTTACATCATTCCCAGGCCCCTCCAACTGCTAAGCTAACACTCTAGCAAAGGAGTCAGCACAAGCCTGAAAGAGAATGTGAAACCGGAGTGTGAAGAAAAGTGAAAACTAAGATAAAATGAAACTAGTTAAGGCATTGCTAACACAAAAAATGTATTGAACGATACAATTGAATTTATGGTTGAAGGAACAAAGGAAAGAGGAAATATAAAGTCAAAAATATATACTAAAGCCAAGCAAGCAAGCACTGCCATTCAACTAACAATGATGAGAGCTCCGAGAGTTCCTTGATAATATCTCACACAACCAAAAATTCATTTTTTTTTATAAAATGGGTTGGCTACACTAGCAACTAAGTTATTTAGGATCGGAAACACCAGCAGTATTTAGTATTGTATCAAATAATGCTGATACCAAGTTTGATGCTGATACGTCCAATGCTATGGAATCAAGATGAAAAATTGAATTCAAATACGTTGGTAACACTGATAATTGGAGTGCTTGGAGTCGGAGATACCTACAGTATTTTCTTTCTACTGCGTCAAATAATGTTTATGTCCATTTAGGTGCAGATAATAACGGAATTGAAGCAATTTGAACAATAATTTTTAATATGGATTTGCAACACTGACCATCTGCTAAAATCAAGATTGTTCTAGCGGCTTTGGACTTGTCTATTCCAGATCTTATCAACGACATCCCAAGCGCCTCTCTACATCCCGTGGTTCCTGAGATTTATTTTTGGACAGGATAGATGGAACATGATTATAAGATCCTTTTATTTTAACTATGCCGTCAAGGAACCTAAAAAGAATTGCCAGAACACGTGGAGACATATATATCTGGTGTAGTAAAAAGTAATCCATTATTTTGCCAATATATGGTTTCAGTGATCTGTATCTCGCGTTGTGTAACTCCGATCGGGTTCAACGAGATGGCGTTCAAACGATGAGATTGCGTACTACA
>JAGDQP010021669.1:934-31455 GCA_022664845.1 Lepisma saccharinum | reverse complement strand
TCTTGTAAGAAAGCCTATTTTGACAATCCATGTGAACTCTCTTCAATTGCCACATCGTGACTTTCTCTCCTCTGACTGAATTTGTTTACAACATTTGCACCTTGGGTTAACAGGAATATGTTGTCTGTTCTACAGGTGTATTTCTTTTAGCTTATATATGTCGTAGCTAATTCCATTGTCTGCTGCTACCTGCAAACACAAAGACATTTTAATACAAGGAATCACACAGTTCTTGCCCTTTTTGACGTCACATGGGAAGACGTGGTCACTGAAACGGAAATCAGTGCCTCAGATGTTGGTAAAGCGATCGTTCTGGGAGTGGCAACATTTATTGTTACCAAGACAAGCGCTGTGTGCACTCGCAGCAATCACTGCTCAAGTAGGGGTGAAGACAAATGGAAGTGAGGAAGAAATTCGTTCGGTGTTGTCTTCTTTATGACTTTATGGTGGGGTTTCCCCAGCCAAATCATGTCGCCGAATACGTCAAGCCTTTTCGGATAATGCTGTGAATGAACGCGTCGCCAGGCATTGATTCCAGAAATTTAGGTCCGGGTAATTTGTCTCTGTCTGATGAACCCCACAGTGGGTGCCAACAGGCTTTAAAGACTACAGTAGAGCAGAACAGCAGCCAAACGTAAGATGAAATTGCCGAACGCTTTCAAGTTTCTGATGAAACAGTCTGACTTCACCTGCGCCCCATAAGGAGACTTACTAGCTGAGGAAATGTGTATCGAAAGACAAAGGACCCAACGAGTGACACCTTGTTTGTCGTTTCTTTCTCGGCCTCTATTTTCACCCATATCCGATCGATTGCTCACCAGTAACGAAATGTGGGTCCTGTATGAGGCTCCCAAGCGTGCCAAACATTGGTTGTCACTGTGGAACACTATGCATCATATCACAAGATTACCTCTACGCGCATGCAAGACCATGCTCTAAAGCTGGTAGACTAGTCCCAAAGTGATGCATTACGAGCTGTTACCACCGTATGAAACAGTCACTGAAAACCTGCACTTGCAGCAGTTGGAACGTGTGCAACAGACACTACAGCAGAAGGAGCCAGCGTTGATGAATTGCAAGGGTGTAATGCCAGGCCGCATTTGACCAGGGTTAACATACAGCGACTTAACTGAAAGATTATGCCATACACCGCACTTCCTGGATCTCGTGTCAACATAGTATCATTTCTTCCATTCTTTGGACAACTACGTTCGTGGAAAATCTTTCCCTAATGAGGCAGTCACTCACGACCGTCTCTCCGTCCAAGATATGCCAGTATTACTGCCAGGGCATTGCGCAACTACAGGAACGCTGGTAAAAGTTGCTGGATGCCGATGGGATTGTTTTCATGAGTAATGGTTAGTGACATTTTCTATATACCTTTCTGTTTCTATCGAAAGCGGCAATATTTTTTGGTTACCCTGTTTGTATGAAATACTAGTTGACTTTCCTGCCTGTTGGTGCGGGGTGAAGAAAATATGTTGGCAACAGTCATTGGGCCATTCACCACTACTCACTTCCACGTGGCGGACTGCTCCATTAAATTGGTAAGTTTTGGGGGACTGCGACCCTTTTATCGTAACCATACTTTCCGGGGGGCTGCTCCGCCATAGTACAGATATGCTGTAGCTGTTACAACCACCACCACCACCACCACCAATGCTCCTGCCAAATAGTACTATAATGCTTTAAAACATTAAATCTACATATTTTTATTTACAACAATTTATGTTTATTTTTTTAAAGAAAAATATGAACTAGTTTATTTATGTCTGATTGTTTTTTAACTTAAACATGAAAACAATACATTTATTGCATTGTGATAGCAATTAAATCACTGTTTATATTAAGTTCTTTGCGATACAGTCACTTTCGGTTAACATAAATATGATAACTTCACAAACTGGAACATTATCTAATAATTGGCGAAAAATCATTACAATCTGTTCAGCCGTTTTGGATTGATGCGGGAACAAACAAAGCGACATTCATTTTTATTTATAGAGATGTGTGTAATTTTTTCAATAAATAAATAAATAAATAAAATGTCTCATTAATTAAACCGGTATAAGGATAAACATATATGTAATTCAGCCGCCATCTTGGATATTCACTGATTTTTCCGAGGGGTGATTATCGGGGATCTTGAGTATTTTTAAAAGCACGCTTTGTAGGGAATAATGGAAACAAGAATATTAGGTAAATTGGAGTCAGTATTGGTATAAACATACCATAATTACGGAAAATCAGTAAATTGAGCAGCCAGCCATCTTGGATTTTGACTAACTTCACAGGTCCTGATCCATGGGAATTTTGAGTATGTTAAAATGCACACTTTTTAGAGCATAAGGAAAAAAGAATCAAGTGTTGCAATTTTACCCAGGTCAAGGTTATTTTTGCACTAAAATCACTGGATTAATTTTCTCCAGAGCGCTAGAAGCTTCATTATCTCGGTTTCTTACAGTTCTTTACTCTGCTACTTAAACCATCTAAGAACGACGCTTTTCACTTTTTCATTTGATCTGAACTTCTTTCCCAAAGTAGCTTTAGTTAATATGTGAATTTTACACAAGTTTGGGGGCGGAAACGAAAAGAACAAGTTTGGAAAATTAATCCTTTTTGAAATATGTTTCTTACAATCCACTCTGACTGCTTACCAAAATTCCCTAAGATCCGACTTGAGGAACATGGCTAAATTTCTTAAAGAAAATTCGCTCTCTTGAATTATTAAAAATTTATCCGCTGCTTATATCGCATCGAAATGTAGATTGCTCTTAGTTACTTTTAACATAATCACATATTGTAATAACCGTGCGGACAATGAACGAAACAATTTGTAGTTGTTGTGAATGTTTGAATTTAATATATTTATTATTTTTTAACTACTCATAAAAGATATAAAGGAATATAATATATTTAATAGTGTAACATTTGGGAATTGAAAAAATATGTGTTTTTGTCCATAATTTGATAAGATGTAGAGAAAAGTAATACTCAATATTAAAAGTCTCATATCAGATCTCTTCATTGTTGTTTACGTTTGTTGACTGACAGTGCTCCCCTTACCTAGAGATAGCGCTACAGAGAGCTAAGGGGCTGAAGCCCCCTAAAAGCTACTTTTTAGCCCATCCAGTTCTGTCTGTATTCCTTATTTTACCTAGTCCGTTCATAAATACTGTTACAAATTTTCAGATCATTATGTCTACAAGGTGTCATAAAATGCATGACAACTTAATATGAAGTAAGGCATTGAGAAAGAGATACACCAATCATTCTTCGAAATTACCAACATGGGCCCTTCAGACACGCCTCAAGCCTATATGGCCACTCATCGATGGCGCGATGCACTATATCTTGGAGGAACTCCCATACTGCATTCACCAGGGATTGAAGGCTGCTGATAGCGGCATGTTTCTTCTAGTAAACCATCGACTGACGTGATAGTTGTAGAAATGAAACATTTAAAAGAAAACAATTCGCATAAATGTAATTTGAAGCTTTGATCAAAATAATAGACTTAAGCAACACTACTTAAAAAAAATAGTTTCAAAATAAATTTTGACATTGTACGGAACTTTTTAAGAATGGATGTTTACGATAAAATGAAATATCGAGATAACAATTATGAAAGTCAATGCTTAAAGTAAACTGATTATGTGTAAAAATGAATAAATAAGGAAATCTACATAAATGGATCACTGTATAATGGAAGACTACATGAGTAAGATTTCAGCAAAATCTGTGATTATTGTACGTAGTTTAGTAATGATAGATATGTGTGGTATTTTTGAATATGCAAATACCTATTTCTGATTATTACTCCTTTACAAAGCAGACTATTAATAAAGAACATTCTGCAAGGAATTATACAATATCATGATTCATATCTTGAAGAACAGAAATGTTAGTAGTTAACATGCTATCAGCCTATGTGAAAGTAATTTAACGCAAATTAGACTAATAAAACCCGTGCAAAAGCTACTCCATTCTATTCATATTTTAAATATTATCTTTCTCGGTTATGATTTATAGTTACTCTGGGTTGAGTAAAGTATGCTCAGTCGACATAAATAATAAGTGAAGAAAGGAAAATAATAACTGGCGAACTATTATGGGATATTTTGATATAGATTATGAGATAACTGTCTAACGAACATGCTGATACATTTGCTATAATTTATGACATTTTCCCCAAAATTTGAAATTGATTGTGAACTGGATCAAAGATTTGACAAATGACAGAATCAAACTCATTTTTTTAGGCTTTTGACGAAAGTCGAGAATCTATCACTTATTATTTGAAAACATTTGCCTTAATTTGTGATATACAGAACCTAGAGGTGTCTAAACGACAACAAACATTATTAACAGCTTTGTCGCCAGAGGTATATAAAAGAGATTATGAATCCAAAAGACATCCTAAAAGCTAGTTTGAAAGAAGTTCAGGATCAATTGGTGAAATTATATGTAAAACCTTCTAATTTCACCACAGAAAGATATACTTTTCATCGTCTTATGCAGCAATTTGGTCAATCTGTCCAAAGTTAAATCGATTAAATTAGAAAATAAGCAACGAAATGTCAGTTTGGTAACTTTGAATCAGAAGCATGCAAGGATCAACAGCTGGTGCTGGAAATCTTGGATAGTGCATTAAGAAAACGCAGAAACCAGAGCTATCATTTGAAAAGGCAGTAGCATTAGCACTTCAATTTGAAACCATTGAAGCCGAAAGTTGTTTGGTATCTAATTCGCAGATAAATTCCATGGGCGGAAACACTTTTGCGTATGCATTTGACAAAGAAAAACGAGGAAATCGAAATTTTACAAAGGATAATAATTCTAGATCAAAAATTCAGTGCACTTACTGTGGATTTTCTCATGAGATAAGGAAATGTCCGGCCTACGTAAAAGCTTGTACTTACTGCAAAAAAGCAAGATCGCTTCAGTTCCCAATGCTATGCTAAGAAAAAGACAGAAAGAGGAAATAAAACTATATCAGCTATTGATAGTAAAAATACGGATGTGATACCAACTATGAATGAAATACTTAATGTAGGAATCGCTATAGATGACATATGGATTGGCAACGTTAGTGACTCACATTCAGAACTACTTACTGACATGGCTAAAGTTAATGAAAATATTGAAAAATTTTATTTAATATAATGTATGAAAATGATGACTTTGATGATGGCAAAAAAGTTGAAGAAGTTGAAACAAATAATGACTGATGACGATGTTGAAAGTATTTTGTTACTTTATTACCAAGATTGTTTATCAAAGATGAAAACATGTGAACATTGTTATGTAAATCAATTTTGCAATGCATGCCAAACAAGGGAATGTATTTATGTACATGAAGCAATTATTAAGATTATACTACATAAATGGATCACGGTGTAATGGAAGACTACGTGAGTAAATTTCAAGCAAAATCTGTGATTATTGTACGTAGTTTAGCAATGATAGATATGTGTGGTATTTTTGAATATGCAAATACCTATTTCTGATTATACAAATAATCCTTTAAAAACAGAGTATTAATAAAGAACATTCGTAAAGAAACTATGCGATACTATAGTTCATATATTGAAGAACTGAAATGTTAGTAGTTAACATGCTATCAGCCTATGTGAAAGTAATCTAACGCAAATTAGATTAAAAGAACCCATGCGAAAGCTACTCCAATATTCTATTCATATTTTAAATATTATCTTTCTCGGTTATGATTTATAGTTACTCTGGATTGAGTAAAGTATGCTCACTCGACATAAATAATAAGTAAAGATAGAAAGATAATACGAAGTTTTGCCCACAACTTAAAGTCCAGTGGGTTGAGGTCTGGGTTGGTAGAGAGCCAGTCAGCTGGCGAAATGAAATCCGGAATATGGCTGGGTGGAATTTGGCTTGTGAGCTGGTGCTGAATATTTTTTGAAGCTCCAGCGTTTGCTCTTGAACAAGATGTGTATCCAAGGCTTTACAATATATTTTCAACACAGTAATTTTGTACACTAGCAGAAGTTTCCGCATCTTCTTCACAAAAGTTGATGTCGCCGTGGTACAGTCGTAGACCACACCCCACCAGACTGCGTATGACTGAGGCAGTGAGGCAAGATGCTGAGACTGTAGGATCCTTGTTTTTCTCACGAGCTTCATAGGAGGTGGAAGCATACACACAATTGTTCTGGCAATTGAACGCTTCTTCAATCGTAAAAATCTTTAGATATGTGAAACAAATTTTTTGACGCCCATTGTGTTCGTAACGCCGCAACAGGCGTTGTGCTTTTTACTTCTTCAGAAGCTTCAACTGCAGTGTGAGGAAAAAACCGGTGCTTCTCCCATATGCTCGCAAACCCAGGTCACTGTGTAGTACATGGGTTATCGATGGTTGTGTTACGTGCATGTCACACATCATCACTGACTGCTTCCTCACCGAATACGGACCTTCACTACGTTTACAAGCAACTTGGTCCATACGGTGTGTGCACGTCCTTGACTCGGTCAGTCTTGTACAGTCCCTATCTCACTGGATCTCTTAATGGACCAACGCGCAAATACTCGGCTGGTTTTAATTTCTTCAGGGTGTTGAAAATATCCGATGCTATTTTCCGACCTTCGATTCTCGTAATGTCCCCATTCTATGGCTCAGGCACGAAACACGATACTTTCTTCTTGGCTGAACTCTCAAGCTGCATCCTAAATACACCCTTCATCTCCTATTTCCTTTCCTACCGGAAGGTCGGCCATCTTAAGGACTGATCATATAACGTCTTTTCCTTTCCTTGTGACCTTTTTTGCCTCCTTCGGCCAAGGATACATGCAGTCCATCCTTCGTACCCTTTAGCATTCAATTGTTTCATGTAGAAACTAGCGCCACATATGAACTGACGGATGAAGAAAGCATTGCGCAGGGAGGAAGTGACCTCGCGTCGAAACCGATGGTGTGGGGAGGGTAGTCCCGCGGGATTAGCATCTTGCATTCCGTTGTTCCTTCCATTGTATCAATGGAGTTAGTCAGTCGTTCCTTTCATTGTTTCTTTATTCTTTCGTGGTATTTTGGAGCTTCTGCTCAAAATAAGATTCTGTTGTTATTTGCATCAATATTCTTTTATTTAAACAAGAAAATTTGCAGGGAAGAAAGCATTTATTTTAGGTAAGCGTCATCTTGCGTTGTTGGGGATGATAGTTTCAAAATCAAAAGAAGTTTTGTTAAAGCCCTATTCTTAGTAGACGCTGTATGTGGTGCGGTTCATTCTCTTCTGCTCTTGTGTACAAGATAGGAAAATACTACAATAAATGATCTGATGTATTGTTTTTTTTTTAAATATCGCGTTGGATTTCCTCTTGTTGAATTGACTTGAAGTATAACTTTAAGCAACTTTCAATCGGACCGGAATATGGTAAAGGAAAGAATGGGAAACGTATCGGTCAGGATCTTACTTACGTGCCATTCCGGCATTCGCTTAGTAAAGAGGGAAACCCTGGAAAACCTGTCAGGATGATCGCCCGTGGGGTTCGAACTTGAACTTTAATTATTAATTTCAGGCATCTATGGCTCAGGGGAGGGGAAAGGGTGCGGGTAGGTGTCTGCCAGGCCTAAGTTGAAGGTACCATCCAGGCATTTCCTTGGCGTGACTGATTAAAAATTGGAAAACAGTCAGGATGGTCAGGAAGGGAAGGAGTTGACCACAGCCTAAGTTGAAGGTATCATCCGGCATTTGCCAGATGTGACTGAAGAAAATCCGTGGGAAAACCTGTCGACATGGTCGGTCACTGGTATCGAACATAGGACCACCTGAATGAGAATCTAACGCTCTACCAGATGTCACCCCCAAAATTTTCTAGCAAACTCTAAACTTTAAAATTTATACACTCAAAAATTGATAGAAACCGTGCATGCCCCCTCCCTGGCTTTCACCCCCGCAAACAAATTACTGGTGGAATCCCTGAACTGTACCAACTGAACTACGTCCGCTTCGAGTTTTACAGAATTTCACGAGCCTAGCCACGGGACAACGATGAGCAGTATCCAACTTATGTGCAATGTGCATTAATAATGACAGGTGCAGCTGTATTCCGCCATCAAAACAGGATATAGGCCTATGCGGATATTCAGGATAATTCTTCTTGTTCATATTGTTTACTGAACACACTATTTATTGTTCTATTGAGGAATAGGAAATGTCACAAAATTGATTTCAAGTAATATGCAGTTACTCTGTAAAAATTCCAGCAATTTGTTGCACGCATCACGTTGTTGATAATTTCTTTAGTATCATTTCTTTTGCACTGCATTTTGAACGCTTCGAAACCTTTTCGCTGATTTATGTAATAATACAACTTACAAAAAGCACTGAAACATTTATGTATAGGTGTTCCCTGGAAAGTCTTTCAAAGAGAAGAACGTAAAAAATTGCAATTGTATTGAAAGACCTGCTTACTGGTCGGTACACGTAATGAATACAGAATATGACCAAGAGCGCCCGTGTTACGATTTCCGGGGGGGGGGGGGCAAAGACCACCCATACACATACTGCCTTGTTTTTTGACTGACATGATCCCCACATTTTGTGCCATATTAGTAATAGTATCATTTTCTCCGGCTAGGGGTGGAGGGGAAAGCGCCCGCTTGCCCCCTTAATGGGCGTCATTGAATAGGACCATGTAAATCATTGTCTTAAAAATACGCGCCGTGCAATACCCCTCGAGCGAAGGAGAGGGGAAGCTCACGCGATCAAAGCATCTTGCAAAACGAGTACAACTGCGCAATTGTTTGCGTTTCTAATTATTCGTGCTTTTTCAATTGGGGTTGTTTGCCTACGATATCACTACCACCACTCCTATCCCACCACCCGCTGCACAGTTGTTTACGCGTCTAATGCTTTTCAGAGATGTCGCTATATTCGCCAAGTGTACAACGTCCAAAATGCTTCCTTTTCTACACTCCTTCCAAGGTTCCTTTCTTTGACTCCTTTGGTTTCTCAGCAAAAGAAAGGAAAGGAAGGAAGGAAGGAAAGGAAGCATTTAGGACTGGGCCTAAATGAATCAGATGCTGCTTGGGTAGACAGGTGGCGCGCGACCTTCGACACGTAAGCTACAAGCCACGTCACAACTTCGTAACAGTATTTAAGACAAGATTAGTTATACAAGTTTAAGCCCCCACCGACTGTTTCAAACTAAATACTGTAACCCCTCCCCCAGAAGCTTTTACTCTGGCACCGTCATTCCTCGTGTAACAGAGTAGTGCAATATCCTTCAGCCTTACATTGCGTGTGAGCTTTCGTTGATGTTCTTCATTACAAATAATGAAATATTTTGATATATTTTTCGCATTACATAGTTACGTCCTATATAAATGAGGACATTGAAGCTTCAGACAGTATATTTTGCCTGCTCTTTATGTCAAGAGGGGTTTAAATAAAATAAAATATGTTAGTGTTTTAAGAAACGATGGACTTGCGGATCGCCTGCATAGAAGAAACAGACGTAGAAGTAGATGTAGATTTTAGGAGCAGTAGATGAAACATCCAGGTCGGTGTACTCTATACCTGCAAATACTGATACAACAAAATCTTTGCTTAGAAGTAATGTTTCGCAGATCTCTTTTAAGAAATACTGATCATATTGTGATGAAATAAAACTAGCCGATTAAAAAGAAACATTCCGGAAGGTATCCCAGAATTTACCGTGTAGAAATTCTAGGCAATATTAATATAATTTGTGCAAATTATATGAAAAGGGAAGACCAATGGAGTGCAATAGCTGATTTTGTAGCTGTAGTTGGACAATATCACGACAGTTGTGGTCCATTTTTCCCGTCTTAGACGCAAAGAAGACTAGCAATTTAAATGTATGTGATCCACCACATGATAAATCGAGAATAGCAGCTTTCCACAAAGTACTGTATATAATTTCATACATAATTATGAGGATTGCCAATACTTATCATCGCATCTTGTCAAGATGGACAAAGAATTCAATGCAGATGGATCTACTCACAGTGAAGAATATTTGAAAGAACTTCTTAAGGAGGATTATAGTGAATTCATTCTAGTTTCCGCAGGCAAGAATAATTTCTTTTCGCTCTTTAGCATTTCGAATCCATACAGACTAGTAGTACAATGACAGGAGTAAAAGTGAAGTCGAAAATGAGACAGAGATTTCGCCACGATTTCCAGTTGGTGGGGGGTTAAAATCAAAATTGAGAGGGTGTAAGTGGAATTTTGTATGATCTCTTATAATTTTTGACCGCAAGAATTTTAAAGTTGGGGTGTTGTCAAAAGTTTGGGGGTGACCCCCGAACAGTGGTGGTATGGTGCTACTATATTAATCATTCTAGAAGAAACCCGTTCTCAGATTTATACTGCAGGACGTATCCTACTTTGAGGAAATGCGAATCGGAGGTGACAATCAAATTGGGAACTCCTTTGCAATATTCTTACTGGGATAATGATGCCGACTAGGAATGCACCTAGTTATAAGAGAGTCCTTGCTGTAGCTCATGTTATCAGCGCGTCCGTCTTCGTTTCTATCCTCAATGGGTGCAGATGGGCATTGCCATATTCCTTCACAAACATCTTCGTTCCAGGTATCTCACCGATCTATTGCATAATATGGAGAGTGTGGTACAACATCCCATCCCAAATCTGTCAATGTTTTCATGGTCACTTTAGCTATATGGGACCTAGCATTGTCTTGAAGAAGACATATTCCACTGTTGAGGAGTTCTGCTATCTTCTTCCTCAAAGCTAGCTTACGCTCGGTCTCACCATTCACTACCTACCCCCTGCGCACCATGTACTTTTCGGGGGCTCCGTCAGTAGCAGTGTCAATACCTTGCATCTTCTCGCATAAGAAAGAACTTCAAGCATAAATTGTGTTCTGTATGTATGTGTACTTAAAGAAGGTTGAAGCTTGAACACCCTTCCAAGCGCGACTCACTTTGAAGTTCACTACGACCTTTCTCTAAAATCCCTACCTTTCTGTCCATCCCATGCTCCCGGTTTAACACCAACAATTTTTATTAGTAGAATGGGGACATGTGGCCTAACTTATTATTGCGGAATGCGTACATACAGGCGACAAAATGTAAACTTTGCTGATAAATTAACAAAAAATATAGTACCTTGCATGATAAAAATCTTCACTTTCATCGTGCCCGAGACCTCTAAATTCAGGAGCAAAAATTTAATACACTCATGAATTAATTCCCGTATACAGCTGATTTTAACCCAACTTTCGTATGTAAAATTTTTCTTCGAACTTAACCCAAGTCTATTTCTTCGCCGTGTACGGCTAATTTTAACCCTACTTTTAGATGTGAAATATTACTTTTCTTCTAACCTAACCTATCTGATGGCCATTCTCGTTCTTCGTATTATTCCCATATATGGTTTATTTTAATCTAACTTTTGTTTATCGAATTTGACTTTTTTAAAAATATAACTGAAGTCCTGGTTTTGTATATAACTTATTTTAACCCAACTTTCACATGCAAGATGAATGCAACTTTTGAACTTAATCGAACTTATATCTCCATATGTGTTACTGAAATTTGACATTTTAACGTAACCTAACTTACGACTTACAGGAATGTTTATATTTTAGCCTTATACATTGTATATGATTTAAAATAATTTGACATCTAACTTAACCTAAGTCTTGTTTTCCTATATGACATATTATTTTCTTCGAATTTTATGCTCCTTCTCGTTCTAGGTATGCTGTTCTCGAACGGAGACAAGTAATAGGTTAAGTTCGAAGAAAAAGAATTACATACGAAAGTTGGGTTCGAATACGTGAATGAGGTTAGTGATGTTATGCGGATATGAATAATATGTAATGTGTCCCATATAATAATCGTGATGGCATTCGACGAATCAGCGTGGGATGATGTATTAGATTCTAATTAAGTAAAAAGTGAGTCCAAGTGGCCCATATCTACTGTCTTCGATACTGGATACTTCGAAAGATGATTTTTCGAAGATTTGTTCATAATTTTTGTCATATGGTTTGACAAAGTTTTATTTTCGTAATGAAATGTCATACTGATAATGGATATGAATGATTTATAATTATAAGAAACATAAATCTTAAAATTATATTTCAGTAGGCAGGGAAAATTTGTAATGTCATATGTATCAGAAGATGGACAATACAAGATAAAATTGTATTAACTCCTAGAATATGGTATTAATTATATTTGCTTGTTTGAATGAATAAGGTCGAATATTGTATGTCCTAGAGACTTTCTTTATATATCATCTTTTCAGTTCATTTTATATTTTTCTTAATGTCATTGATTTTACTTTATACGTACGCCTCTGAGCGAAATTTTTTTGTAGGTCTACTTTATTGCGGATGTGACTGTGTGCATGTCTAACGGTCGGTTTGCTTGAAACGTTCTTCAAATGTGCTTGCAAACTGATATACTATTTAAGGCTCATGCGGTAAACATTTAGGCCCTTGAATTGTGTAAGTTAAATGTATTTTTAGGGTTCAAAAAGGGTGAAAGTGTCACCATATTTTTAAGGTCATTCGTGAAATAAGACATACTTTTCCTTGTTTCAGTAGGAGATTCTACTGTTTTCCAAGCAAATAGTAGTGTGTCAGGGTGGGGTTAGATTTTCGTGAGTTGTACCGACCCAGGTTCAGGAATATGGGAACTCTAGTACTAACTTGCTTCCAGCAATATTTATCTCTTTGCGATCATTTTAACATTGTTTTCCATAAGGAAAACTTCCTGGCAGTGGGTGTTATGTTAGGTCACTCGCTTTTTGTACCGTGTTCACGTATTCTCATCCCACTTAAGTCAACTGAACGGAGTGGTTCGGAACCGAATCATTGTTATTCTTAAAAATAAAACTTTTCATTCATTTTAAAAAGCGCTACTTTAAAAAATATTTCATGGTCAATGGAGGCATTTTCTGCAAAAATGTGTGGAAGAAAAGTTTCTAAATTTTTATCGTACAATTCGAATATTATCGAAAACTAGCATATTCCATTAAAATACCAACTTTCAATCACCGGTTATACTAGTGCCTTGTTGTGTAGTAATATTAGTGACTTTCCTAGTTACGAGTTTTGCTACTTTTTCCCTGTGGTTACAGACATCGACCTCCTTTAATACGATACTGGACTGACTGCAGCCATTGAACATTTCATGAATATGTGAAGCTAGGGAGCGGAGAGGAAACTTAATATCGTTTGTCCACTTCCAGTCTAAACCAATATGGACCACATTTTCGATTCCAACTCAGTTTTCTACGCTTGATATCACTGTGTAACCCTTTTATTTATTTATGTCTTAATTCTTGCAAAAAACATAAATATTATTTGCAGTATTTTCTATTGTATGCAGAGTGCGGTATACTCTTACATGAATAACTCAAGAAGTAAGGCTTGAATCAAAAAACGGGCCACACAACGATATCAAGCGTATAAAACTGGGTTAGAACTGAAAATTTGGTCCACATTGGATTAGACTGGAAGTGGACAAACGAGTTTAAATATTTGCGCTGGTGTCTATCTTTCAACACTAAGTAGTCACTCCAGTCTAGTTTATGTAGAGCTCGATGGGTTACAGATGCGACCTGGCAACAGTGCGGTGTAAACAGCTGTTCTTGTTGCTCTGCTTTTTCATATATCATGCACAGCTTCCACATTTCTGGCACAATCACGACTGTTAGTCTCCCCGAACGTAACTCATCGTGTGATGCCCTGTACGAAATTTAGCCACCCAGGTTTTTTTTTTTACTGTGGCTTACGAATTGTTATGGTTCCCCAATATTTGTGAAATATTTTCATGTATTATCTTTGTGGACTTTCCTTGCAGGAACATATATTTGATCACAACTTGTCAGTGTTTCCAGAGAAACTCTTCTAATTGGTGGCATGGTCACTTTAAACTTGCAAAACACAAGGATAGCGTCCATTATCAGGGCCATCTTTGAGCACAAGAAGCTCCAAGGAACAAGGTTTTATACAATATAAAATTTGACCATATTATCACATATCTAGGTATGAAGACTTACCAGCACCTCCTCATATATTACTGAACAATTTGTCAAGGGAGGATCAAAGTCTCGATACTCGAAGCAAAGTCTGATGGATAACCGTGACCCTGTTCGTGATAAAATACTTTAATACAGCTTAAAATATTTGTATGTCCTCTTCGGATTACATTTAACCTCCTCTAGAGATATGGAATATTCGTAAAGGCACTGCTATTCTGAACTTTGCATAGGAGCAGGGCATTCATACATTAGAGCTGCAATCGCTAGAAGAAAAAGACTCTTTTTGTATTGTTATTGGACGTAATATCATTCTGTACCTATAATGTATCAGTACAAGAGACATGCTTTATGGATTGCGCAAGATGTTATATCCTGCTGTACATCTATTTCATTTGAATTGTATAAACACTGCAAACATAGTATACGGAATGCAGTATACACCATACAGTTTTAGTGACGTATGTGGCATCAGCATTTTACTATACGTACGAGGCACGTTGTCCCATCTGGTTATACGTGATCGTGAACATAAGACATTAGACTTTTTCCCTTTATTTACTACTTATTTTTTCTCAGTGCGGAAGTTATACGGAATCGGGTAAATAATTGAAGTAAGTAGCTATGGCATAGAAAGAAGTCCGGAGTGAAGCAAGAAATAGGAGAATGTAGGAGATTAAGAACAGGGATATCAGGTTACTGTTATTAGGAGTTTATTTTAGGTTTAATTTTTGGTCTCAAGGTATAAGAGAAGACTTCCTCCCAGAGATTGCTAGCGGATTTATTCGTTATAGGTGATAAAATGTAAATCATATATACACTGAAATTTAAATTAACACCTAATTCACCTACCTACTCCTTAATTTTAGTATTAGATTCTGGCTTCTGATCTTTTCCTATCACAATACTACATAAACGCGAGGTACGTTAATTGTGAATCATTATTCCCCATACCTGATTTAAAGCATTGAGTAGTACTTCATCTGAATATTCGCTATGTGGATCTAAATTTCTGCGTAGATTTCCTGTGAATAGTACTGGTTCTTGTGGAATTATAGAAATTTTTCTTCGTAAGTCGTGTAGTCCAACCTTCTTAATGTCCACACCGTCTATCAACACGGCTCCTTCTACTTCAATCAAACGAAAAAGAGCTTTCATTAAGGATGACTTACCGGCTCCTGAACGACCTACTATTCCGATCTGAAAGAAAACAGGGAGCATATACTTTAGACAAAATTTTCAATAATGGCGATCCGTTTTTTACTAGTGCAAGATTTAAAACAACAAAAATGGGAATAATGTTCCAAGACGCCTGAAAAAGGGGGTTAGTTCCAAAATCCGCCATCTCCCTTATAAACTGTTTTGAGAAAAGAATATCTAAGAAATGCTGTGGTTAATACTTCAGTTTTTCTTATGATTTTAGAAATCCATTCTAGAATGGTACTGGTGATATGATGAAACATCTAAAGTGCTTAGTTTGGTAGATATGGCGGAAAACATTTTGAAGATGGCGGATTTTGAAACTAACTTTTGAACTAGGCCGATTTCGAAAGTACCTTATGAACTCAGGGTGAATGTTGAAAAGAAAGTTTGAGTATAAATTCTTTAAACTTTTATTAGGAGATTTGTTTGTAAGAAATTTAAGGAATATATAAAAAAATAACTGAGAACATTTTGTTACTCTTTACTGGTTAAACCTTCACCACAACATAAACATTATTACATTAAGAAGGAAACAATACAATGGCAAAGAGTTACAAAATCGCTGTTTCTCAAACATGATCAGTACTATCTTATAGGCAATATTGGCATTCATTGATGTCATCTTCTGAATTCTCCGATGGCTCCGCTGCAGGAAACATTTTGCTGCATTTATGTAAATGTCATTTTCACACCACTTTTCTCCCAAGTGTTTCCTCTTGCGGACAAACCAATCATAAAACTACAGACATTTCCTTTAATTCCACAGCGAATTTCGGTGCTTTGCTCGAAAAGCAAAAAAAAATAAAAATAAATGCGTGGAGATGGCGGATTTTTTAACTAAGTCGAGACTGGCGGTTTTTGAAACACACTCTTAACTTTAGCATACATTAGCAAGAGTGGAGCGAGAGTCTGGAATTAACCCTTTACACCATGTTGATGGGCTTTGAAAATAATATCAGAAAATTCATTCATCTTCCTTTCTAGAAAAATTGGAGTTGGCGGATTTTGAAATTAACACCCTCAAATATTTCCATGTTTACAGAAAACTCCACATATTGAAAGCAAATATGCCTATAAACAGTGCTTCTTTCAGGTGGATGACTGGGGTATTACCACCAGAAGTGCAGAAAAATAATTCCTCCCCAGAAAGTTATCAAGATCTGTAATAAGAGCTAACTAATTAATTAAACTAATTCTATGGCTTATGGAACGCGAAAGTTCATTGTCGCAGTTAAAAATCGCCATAGTATTCTGTCCTGCGAGACATCAAGCCAGTTTTCATCACGAACAGCTACCTCTCGAAGGTCTCTCCTAATATAGTCATCATAACGACGTTTCGGTCTTCTTCCGAGCCGTTCTTTCCCTTCTGCTTTTTAACCACGATAGAATATAATCTTCGTTTCACCCCATCCAAGCTACATGGCCTGCCGTCGTGAGTTCATTGTTCTTACAAAATCGGATGGGTCGTAAAATCCATGAAGTTGTTCATAATGCAGTTTCATTTGTTTTCTAGTCATCTCGTCCCGTTTCGGCCCGTATAACTTTTTTAAAAACCTTATTTTTAAACACAAGTCATTTATATTTATGTGCTTGAATCGTACTCCAACTTTCCTAGTCTGAAAGTATTACTGGCAGAATAACCGTTCTGTATATATTCAAATTCAACTTCCTTGGTATTAATCCCATGAATAAGAGTTTATGGACTGAATATAAACATTTGGTGCCCGGTTGATTGTTATATATACTCCCAAGCAATAAAATTAGTTTACTTTCTCTATGATCTCATTCTTAATTGTCATGTATCTATTTATTTCATACTCTGTGTTTCGTCTTATCATGTATTTTGTTTTCTCTACGTTCACTTGTAGCCCTATCTCGTCGCAAGCTTTTTATTAAGACATCGGTGTTACTTTATATAGTTTTCTATTAAATCCACACCATCCGCGTATACGAAAAAATAATTGAAGCCATTCACTGTTAGTGTCTTTTTGTCTTATTTTATTTTTAGAATAGCATATTTTAATGAAAATTAAACAGTGGTTGTGACAAGGCATAACTTTTTTCAATCCGCTGCGAATCTCATTACTGTCTGATATATGGCCTGTTTATGGGGTAGCTGAGACACACTTTCACTAGCCGAAAAACTTTTTTTTTCGGAATTCCAAATCGTACTAGAATACTGACTATCATTTCCCTTGAAATAGAAATATGTCTTGTTTTAATCAAGGAACAGCTGATGAACAGTACCATTGTATTTCCGTTTTTTCTCTCAAGTCAAACCCCCAATCTAACGTGTATACATTTCTTCTAAATGCACATTGGTGATCTCCAATTATTTAATCTACGTATACATTTAGGCGTGTTAGGAGTATTTTACTCAATACGTTGTAGCATGTTGGGAGTAATGAGATTCTCTGGTAATTATTACTGTTAGATTTATCGCCTTCTTTATAAACCGGAACTATTATTGAGATTTTCCACTGCTTTGGAAGTTCATCGTTTCTCCATATAGCACTTGTAAAGTTATGTAGTACCTGTAATGGAGCCCACGTCATTCATTTAATTTTTATTTGAATTATAGGTATATTCAGTTTGCTTCTTTGTTAATGTTTTAAAAGAAAAAAGAAGACTTTCACATTGTTAGAAAAATAGGGATTTATTTAGTAACCAGATTTGGTTTGTTTTTGTTAAAAGTTTGCGAGAGATTTTAGTTCGTTAGTTCTACTCTGAAGTTTTCGCCATTCAGCTGTTTCCGAGGTGACTTGGGTCAGCTCGAGAATCGGAGGCTTCACTGTTGTGTGGTTTTAGCGTCCATAGTAGGATGTCTTGAATTCGTTTGTCTTGATACGGAAGTTTCTTGTCGCTACGCGAGTAACTGGTGCAGCAAGGTAGGAGCGGGGATGTCTGGCGAGATTTGATTTATTTACGTAGTGTTTTTTCAGTTATTAAGCGGGTTGTAAGTTATTCTGCGAGGATTTAAATAATACTTATTAAATTTTCGTCGATAAAAACGTGAGTAAATAACTACAGTTGTTCAGATTTTTTCTTAAAGTCGGGTGAGTTGGAGAAGTTAAAAATTGTGAATATTAGTTTCAAGTTTGTCAGTGCTTGGTTAATCTAAAGTCGTGAAATTAGTTAATCCGTCGTTTTTAATCCATTCTCAGTTTAAATTGGAGTGAATTACGAGTGAACTTCGAGTAGAAATAAGCTTCGGTTATACTTAAAATTTCATTGAGTTTTGAATTGTTTCAACGGGTTTAGCTTTGTGTTTAATTGCACTAAATTTTTTAGCTGTTTTTACCAGTTTAAATAAAACAAATCAATTGCGAATTAAGTGCCTTTAGTTTAATTCTTTGATTGATTGCCACGTGGTTTAAAGGCGTTAATCAACTCGTGTGTAATGGCTTAAGCTTTTGAAATTTGATTTTGAAGAAGTGGAATTGAATTTACAAGTTGATTTTTCTAATCACCAAATTCTCATTTAAATTAGTTATTTGCATATCTAAATTAATTTTGGAGGATAACTGAAGTAATTTAATTCGAATTAATCTTCGATTTAAATTTCGTAAATTGTATGAGTAGAGTGTTAAGGAAATAGTAGTAATTTAATTAATTTAACATTTTCCAGTAGTGAGCTACACACTTTGACCCTCTTTTGATTCTCGTCTTATGGGTTTCATGCTTGAGTGATTCTAAATATTTTTTGTACTTGAATTGAATTAAAAGTGAGGATAAACGTCAGGTGAGGGTTAAATAGGTGACAGTGAAGTTTAATCTTTCCGAATTAATATAATCGAAAGTTAAACTCAAATAACACCGATTTTTAAAAGTTATTGATTCAAAATGGCTTCGCTGTCCGGATTGAGTATTTCTTGGTTTAATGGGTTGTTCAGTCACCCTTGAAGGGTGGTTCAGCTGGCTGCATTGGATGGTAACCTTTCCTCCTCTGAACTGTCTTTCCTTCTGAAATATGGTAAGTGTCAAGTTTCTTTATTTTGTTGCAGTGTAAGTGAATGAGTGCGTTCATTTTGATTTGCGTTCTATGGTCAACGTTGTATATTTTCGAATTCGAATTGTTCGTTCGGTCGATCTGGAATTCGTTTGAGTTGTGCTTCGAGTCGTTTCGTTGTGCTTTTGAAATTGAACTATTAATCTCGCAAATTAAAATTAATTAAAGTAAAGAATATTTATATATCAGTTCATTGATTTTTTTTCGATTTCAACTTGTAAAAGTTAAATTGATTTTATTGAAGTTAAATATTTGAATTGTTTCTGGATCTGAATCGTCGATGTATTAAATGTTACATACATTTGTAAATAATTCTACGTCGAGAAGCAAATTTACAATAACCTTATGTTAATGAATTGATTTGAATTTTGTTTCCGATTTGTTTATTCAAATTTTCAGCGATATCATAGCCTTTTACCAAATTCTTCGTTTTGGGAAGATTCATATTGGACCTTAGTCGAGCGCTACTGATGCAATTTTTTTAGGTGGCTTCTTTAATTTCAAGTATATGATTTCACCATTGTTAACAAGCAATGAGGATTTATGCTTGCTATTGAAGGGAAGAGGGTTACATTCCTTGATTAGTGCCGTTCCTCCCTGGTGATTTAAAAATTTGCAATTTCTTTATCGAAATTTATACCTCGATATCGATAGGCTCGGGTATCAACGATTGTGCGTTATATATCTCAAATACTTCTGTTTGTTCTCCGTTGTGTACATTAAGAAGTTTGTGGAAATAACATTTCCACACATCAATAACTTTAGTCGGATTCGATTGAAGATCTCCACGTTCATGTTTAAACATTCGTAACCTCGGCTGGTAATTTTCTTAACTACAACGTTTGACAATAAAGTTCGGTGAATGTGGTCTCTGCGCTTTGCGCAACACTGATGGAACGGGCCGCCGCCCACATGTAGCGACACGTGTCGACAATGATAGGCTTGGGTTGTTTAGTTGAGAGTCAGCCGTGTTCCCTGTGGCACGTGCTTTACCAGCTGCCTGTGAGCGCGTCCGGTTTCTGCAGATGAAGATCCAAATGTCTTGAAATGCATTGTTACAGAGAATATCTGGTGTGTGAGGTACGAGCCCGAAACGAAACGAAAAGCATTGAATGACGTTCTTGTGCATCACCCCGTCGGAAGAAGGTCAAGGCGAAAAATTCACGCATCAAGACGTGAAACTAATGGCATTATCCACAAGGAGTTCCTATAGGAGGGAACAACATTGAATGCTGTTAGGGTGTAAGGGGTGTTCGAATAAAAGCACTCAAATGCCAACCTCACTTCATCGTAGTGCACCCTGGAAACTGCATTGACAGCAGGCTAACGAGGATCTGGCGACTGGTGGCACCAGAATAAACATGCTACAACTGTTATTTTTAATATTTTACTTTATTTTTATTTTCTTTTTATTAATTTTTTTTTAAATTTTATTTTACTGAAGACTCTTTACATCTTCAGCTTTTATCTAAAAATAAGTTTTAACGTACTTAACAGCTATAGATTGACGTGACGAAGATAAGGGGCTTCCCCCGTATCGGGAAGGGCGTAAGCCATAGTGCTGTTACCGCCCATACAATTAATTTTATCTTACCTTGAATGCTGTTAGGTATGTTGAAATTCTGGGACGTTTCATGAAACGTCTAAGACACGTACGACCTGAGTATTCACAAAAAAGTTCATGGTTTCTCGTACATGGCAATGATCGTCCTCACACAGCCACTATCGTCCGACAATCCTGACTAAAAAGAGGACAGTGCAAATTGATCATCCACCATAATCGCCAGATCTGAATCCTCCAGATTTCTTTCTCTTCCTCCGCCTTTAAATCGCTTTGAAAAGTACGAGATTTGAGGATATTCCGGGCATCCAACAGAACGTGACGAAGGTCTTGATCACCATCCCGAAAGAAGACTTATTTAAAAGTTTCCAGAACATGTACAGCCGTTCTCAACGGTGCATAACCATGAGAAGGGACTACTTCGAAGGACAGTACGGTAGGTTTCATTTGGAATTCTTTTATTTTTAATATTCAGGGTCATTTCCGAAATTTTTTGTCAACGGTTGTAGTATACTCCTTTGTATAAATCTCATATCTTATTGGGGCACTCGTGTGAACGTTAGTGAATAAGGTAAGATATAGGGTTTGTCCTGTCTGTCTGTCTGTCCCCCTAGATCTCAGCAACAGGAAGTCCGACAGAGTTGAGCCATACACCGTTGGATTAGTAACGACCTCAAAAGGTGGGGAAACTTATGTCTTTGACTCTAAAACTGACAGATCCTTCCCATTTACTTAGTTTGGTCCATTTTCCTATGTATTTTCACATGGTGAGTTTGTCGCCCCATAAAGCACAGTTACTACAAGTCACAAAGAAATGAATGATTCACCGTTGATTCCAACGGTGGGGAAAATTATAATTTTGTCTATAGGTGGAAGGTCTTTTTGAATCGCTTGGCATGCTTCATTTGTGTCTTTCCTAGATCACAGTAACTACATGTCCGACAGAGATGATCCATACACCATTCGATTAGCAATGGTCTCAAACCATGGAATAACTTATTACATAAGCTCTAAACTGACAGGTCCTTTTCAATCGCTTATTATTCTCCATCTATATGATTTTTTGTTTCGCCTTGAGATCTCAGTAAATACAAGTTACACAGAGATGAATGATACACCGTTGCATTCCTGAGGGTCTGAAACGGTGGGTAAACTTATAATTTTGACTCAAAAAGTGGCAGGTCCTTTTAAATCACTTGGTATGTTTCATCTGTGTTTCTCCTAGATCTCAGTAACTACAAGTCCGACAGAGATGAGTCATACACCGTTTGATTCGCAATGGTCTCAAACCATGGAATAACCTATTACATAAACTACAAAACTGGCAGGTCCTTTTCAATTGCTTAGTATTTTCCATCTGTATGTTTCTTTGTCCCCATTATATCTCAGTAACTGCAAGTCAAAGATATGAATGATACACCGTTGGATTCCTTAGGGTCTGAAATGATGGGGAAAATTATCAGTTTGATTCTAAATGTGGCAGGTCCTCTCGAATCGTTTAGTATTCTCCATTTGTGTCTCTCCTAGATCTCAGTAACTACAAGTCCGACAGAGATGAGCCATACACCGTTGTATTTACAATTGTCTCAAACCATGAAATAACCTATCATGAACTCTAAAACTCGCAGGTCCTTCTCAATCCCTTAGTGTTCTCTATTTGTATGTTTCTTTGTCCCCCTAGATCTCAGTAACTACAAGTCACAAATAGACGAACGACCGTTGGATTCGTCATCGTCTGATAAGAAAAGCTATGAATGTGACTAAAGCTGGCAGGTCCTTGCAATCGCTTAGTATTCTTCGTTTATGCCCATCCTAGATCTCAGTAACTACAAGTGCGATAGAGATGAGCCATACAGCATTGGATTCGCAATGACCAGAAACCTTGGAATAACCTATTACTTTGACCCTAAAACTGGGAGTACCTTTCTAGGCGCTTAGTTTCCATTTGTGCCCCTGCTAGATCTCAGCAACTATAAGTCCGACAGAGATGATTTATACACCGTTGGATTTCTCATGGTCTGCAATGGCGAGGAAAACTATGAATGTGACTCTAAAACTGTTGTAACGATCCAATTTTGGTTGGTCCCTACATATCTTACCCTCTCACATTTTTTGTATTATCTTTTTTTTTTATGTTCGTATTTTCTCGGCAATATTTTTCGTCTTCGGCTTTCATCAGAGTCTATTTGTCCACATATCAAAGAAGCCGAGCCATACATAACATCTTTTGATTGTTATTTGGCGGGACGATTTTATCTGATTGTTTTTCCATTTATTACTTGATATTTTCTCTGTCTAATTTATTTTTCATTTTCTTTAACAATCTTTTTTCGTTAAAAATCTTCGTAAACAGTTAAAAGGATTTTATTGTTGATTTATTTTTATTGTTATCTGGCCAGTTGAGCCACGTCCCTTTCCTCTCCCGGTTGTCAGCTTTCATTCTCTTCTCTGATTGGATAATTTTTCGGTAGTAGAGAAACATATCTTTTTGCAGTAGAAGCTGCTCAGGATCGCGCTGCTGAAGAAAGTATTTAAATTAAAGTATATCTTCGTCGTTACGCTTGCCAACCGTAGGCCATTTTCAACCATATAAATTTGTATTGGAAATTATTACCTAACCCGATCATAGTTACTACGTTTATATGATCAGAGCGGAGGTTAGGCTATGTAAGGTTCTGAAATGCAAAATTACATATAAATTTGTTTGATGTCAATTTCTTTGAAACATTAATCGTAAATTAATGCCTAGTAGCTGCGTTGCTTGTAAAATAAAAATCTTTTCGTTGAAAGAAGTATTATTTTTTCTGTAATTGTAGAAGTACTTCTTAACTGGGCTAAAGTATAGTATGTTTAACCTGTTTAAAAACAATCTAATCTTTTTGGAAATCAATTGTGCGAAATCTTGCCTCTGTACCAGAGAGAGCTTTTGTAATACTTTACCGTTTTGATATGTGTAATAACAGCATCTTTGAAACTCGTTTGATGTTTAGAAGATTATCTTCAGAACTTCTTTTCCCCAAGAATTTCAGGAAATAGTCTTTTGCCCTGCTTTTGTGATTTTTTAAGTAAAATAAATTATGATCTTACCAGTTAATTCCTGTGTCTGGGGTTTTATTATGAAGTAGCTAGATTAATATTACTGTGTTATAACTGAAAAAGGTTCCCAACCTTTCACGATTTCAGTCCGCGGAGTGTAAACATTTATGCATATGTGAGAAAGTGAATACAGATGATGCTAAAGTAAAATGTTTTGATACTACTTTTCAGTAATCTTAGGGAATAGTCAAATTAACTCAGTTTATCTACATTATCGTGTGTCAAGTTAACTTATGTTCGGCTGCGTTGAGCCTTGTACTATTTTAGGGGCCTAGTTGCGTTAGGTTGCTAAAATTGTGTTTAGTGTTTTGCTTTCCTGCGAGATGTTCTTGCCTGCGTCTCTGCCCTCTTTCCTTTGGGGCCTTTTCCTGCGTGTTTTGCTTTCTGGTTTTTGCCAACTTTCTGCGTTCTTGGCACTTCTTTTCGGGCTTCTTCCATGTATGCTTTGTGTCTAGACTAGAGTGTGTTCTGTCTTCGATGTGGCTGAAGCAGGGTGCTGATGTGTAGTTAGTTACCTTCCATGTCTTCAGGTCCGATAGCGGTTTCTTGTTATGTGCCCTCTCCTGTGGCGTAATGTCAGCCTGTCTCCAAGTAGGTTTGATCACGTTTAGTTCGCGTAAGTCCCCTTTCTGCAACAGGGTATCGCGAGCCCCTGGTTTGCTAGTTGAGTCTACCTACTTTGCTATGGAGCGACTTGGAACATTACACTGTCAGGTCCTCTTCAATCGCTTAGTATTCTCCATTTGTGCCCCTACGAGATATCAGTAGCCACAAGTTCGACAGAGATAAATCATACACCGTTGGAATAGTCATGGACAGCGTTTAGAAAGTCTATGACTTTGGCTTTGAAACTGACGGGCTCCGACATTCGCTTAGACTCCATTTGTCCCTACGACTTCAACTCTTTCTTTTGGATACGTTATAAGATATTTTTATCTTGCTGTTTTCTTTTATTTCCTGAATCTTCTGTGTCAGATACTCTTGTTTTTTATTTCTAAACACGAGTGTGACATTACATTTCGCATTACTGCAGTGGTTGTATTTGCTCCGTTTTTATTATTTAGCCGATTTGCCTTGCTTGTTTTCATTCCTCATGAAGCATAATAAATTCTTTATCAAACCCCCGGTTGTTTTAATGTCATTTCCTCTCATCCACACGTTCCTTCGCTGCGCCATTCAAATATCACGAGTTTCCACTTTCATCTTACTTCAACAATTTCATTATTGCTTTATTGTCTAAGCACTTACATGACTATGTCCCATTTACAAGTGACATACTGGCAATCGGCGTGGTAAACCGATGGTGGTTTGTCATTGCTTTCCATTGTATGAAAAGGACGTCCTAAGGACAGGACCTACAGTTTAACATGGGCTTTGAAACACTTTTGTTCCCACCGGAAATTGAACCCGGGACCCCTGGATTACAATTAAAGCACCAATCTTTACCCACAGGTGACACAGTTGTTATTACTAATGACATCTTTATTATTACCCGAGTCGGCTAAAATTTCAAAACAAATTTGAGATTTGTAGTTGGTAATCTGCTTTTACGCTCGGGTTATCTAATGGTTTAACTTCGAATTTAAGTTGTTTTGTTCCTTTGTTTCTTTGCTCGCAATGCACAACTTTTTCTAAACCCTTGCGATCACTAACAGATGTAATAGTCGGTATCATCTTCCGCTCCTCTGTAATCCTTAGCGTCCATTATGTTGCTTCATCGTCTATCTACTAATACGTGATTGATCTGTTTGTGTGTTTTGCCATCCCGAAATATCCATGCGTATCTTTGTATGTCTTTGTGTTCAATGTGCGTGCTGTTTTTAGTAGGTTTTTCGAAATCACGAAGTTACCATTCTTCATCCATTACTGTTTCTGATTTCTTGATGTCTTGATTCGCCTATAGTAGGTATATACGAGGGTGGGACAGAAAGTAATGGCAGCACTCAATAGATTAAAAACAATTTATTGCTCATCCTGTGGACGTTTACATTCCGTAAATGTAATCCCAGCCATATTTATGACCGGCCGCCACACTACTGGAAAATGCTGGGTACAAGTGGCAGTGTCATTTCTATTCATGTCCACAAAAGAGCGCTCTGTTGCTTGCAGGATGACGTCCCTCATGAGAAAGGGCTACAACACATGCAACACAGTAGTAGGGTACCCTTGTAGGGTAAATAACTTGTGGCAAAGTGAACATTTATGTGAACGAGATCGTTATTTATAGTGTAACGATGTATTCTTAATTTCTGTGTGTTTCTAAAGACTAATTAAAGATGGGTTTGAGCACGAAAAACAGTAACTGACCATAAACTTTCTGGTTTGCGCTGTGAAATGTGTTAAGTAATAAAAAGGTATATTTTTAATATACGTATTAAAAATACGCTATATATATATAAATATATAGCCCCGAACTATATCGTAATGATTAGGTTGGTGCATCGAGCTCTACGTAAACTATACTGGAGTAACTACTTAGTGTTTAAAGATAGACGCCAGAGCAAATATTTAAATTCGTTTGTCCACTTCCAGTCTAATCCGATGTGGACCAAATCTTCAGTTCTAACTCAGTTTTATACGCTTGATATCGCTGTGTGGCCCGTTTTTTGATTTAAGTCTTAATTCCTGAGTTATTAATGTGATAATATATCGTACTCTGTATACAAAAGAAAATACTGCAAATAATATTTCCTTTTTTTGGAAGAATTAAGACATAAATTTAAAAAAAACGGGCCACACAGCGATATCAAGCGTATAAAACTGCGTTAGAATCGAAAATTTGGTCCATATTGGTTTAGACTGGAAGTGGACAAACGAGATTAAGTTTCCTCCTCGCTCCCTAGCTTCACATATACATAAAATTTTCAGTGGCTGCAGTCAGTCCAGTATCGTATTAATGGAGGTCGATGGGTTGGTGCTTCGTAATGATAGCGACAGGATCGTATATAACGTGGTAGCACAGTCTTTTTATATAAGATTAAATCTGGTAGAGTCCGTTTGACCAAGGATCGTTTATTATAGTGGTTAATTTATGAAATAATAGAGCAAGACACTTATTGACGTTTTTACCGACACCTTATTTATTACAAAAAGTTCCAATATTATATGACATACAAATACTTTACAGTTATTAAGAAGAGTGTCCCGAACGCGGGCTCTGTAATGATTTGATTTGTGGTTCACCTCTTTTGTAGTGATAACTTCAACTTTGGTCTTTCGGAAAGGAAAGTGTCTAGAGCACGGATACTAACTCCAGTCCAAGTTAGCAAGGTATGAGTATACCAACTCCAGTGTAAGTCAGGGGTTAGGAAGAGTCCTGACTCCAGTCCAAGTCAGGTAGGAAGAGGTGACCACTTTTCGGAGCGAAGAAGTGATACTTCTAAGGCTCTTGACTGGCCTTTCATTTCCCTTTTTGGTGGGCGTATTTTCATTGTTTCCAAGCCTCACCACTTGGTGTTAGTATCATTTGCCTCTTGGGTTGCTTATGTAGCATTATGTAATTCTTGTTTATTCGTGGTTTGTTAACATACTGACCCAATGAACCACTTCTCATTACAATATGGTTCGAGCTACTGATAAAAAAAATAGAATGAAGTAGAAAAATGGAAACTGGATATGTGTGAGAGACAAATGTTCTAAAACGAAATAAATGAAATATCAAGTTCTTCTAATGGAAGTTAAGAACAAATGATATAATCTTAAATCTATATGCAGAATAAACCAATATCGAAGAGTGGATCTTTAAGATTTTTCAAGATAAATCACTAAAGCAGGGAAGCTTTAAGTTTAGAACAATAGTTTGCACTACAGATAAATATGTTACGCAAATTAGAATCCAATGAGTTTAAATTACTTACAAGATAAAAAGTTGAAGTCGTGTTAAGCCCGCATTATTTATAGCTAGTCGTGTTAAGCCTAAAAGAGAACGTAACATATTTAAATTGGCTTCCAGCTGTTGGGCTACAATTCTATACTGAAGCAGAGTTTTCTATATTAGAACTGAAATTACGTGAATTCATTGATTATGAATCAAAGCAAATTGGGTAATTCTAATAATAAAACAAATCCTGTTGCAAGTGGTAACACTGAGTTAAGCCTTATCGAACGCAATAGACGTATGAGACGTAGGCAAAGAAAAGTTGTAGATCAGGATATATCTGATAAAGATACACCTGATAAAGTGATGACAGATGAGGTTACATCAGATAATGATGACC
Organism: Lepisma saccharinum; assembly: GCA_022664845.1. Taxonomy (NCBI): domain Eukaryota; kingdom Metazoa; phylum Arthropoda; class Insecta; order Zygentoma; family Lepismatidae; genus Lepisma; species Lepisma saccharinum. Next base: position 3,357 of record JAGDQP010021669.1, on the reverse strand, counting down.
ATACAATTTTGAATGTTTATTCTGATATACTAAGGAGTTATTAGCTCTGACACAAGGTCAAAATAACCTTAGGCGTTTGATTGACGATAATCGAATTGAGCTTGGAGCTTTGTATGATTCAAATAGAGAGGAAATATTGGAAACACGAAGATTGTTCTTTTCAGAACAAGAAAGGATAATCGAAAATAAAATGCGTGGTTTATCTAATCTAATTAAGTAGGTGGAACAGTTATGTAAAGTCAATTAGGATAAAATAGAGGAACAGGCAAATCTATTAATATCTTGTTGTATGTGAATTGTTGATCTTGACAAACAAGGAGAAGAGCAAGGTAATAAGAATATTCTTCTACGTGATAGATTGAATAGGTTGGAGAGAGATTTTGAAGTTATGAGGAGTCAGGTTAGGAATTCAAATACGTATGATGCTGAACAAGCGCCGACTAATCTGCGTCAACGTAATGTACATGATGTGAATAAAATTAAAACTAGAAATAGAGCTTATGTACAACAATCAAGAGATGACGATATTAGTCCATATTTCTCAGATTGTAGTGATTTATCAGGATCAAATACTAATTCTTTTAATAAAAGGAAATTCATTGATAGTTTAGTCAAGAGATTAAATAGGACTACGTCTAGGAATCCTGCACCTAGCGACTGGGATAATTTGCCTCAATGGTCTGGGGATATTAGTCTAGAAAGCCCTGCTATTTTCTTAGAGAGGCTTACTACTTATTTATCACGCATGGGGTTAGGTAACTTAGAGCTAATGTCAGCTTTAAAAAGAGCAATAATCGGTCCTGCCCAATGCATATTCAGGTTAAACAGATTAATATAAAGTCGTATGTTGATTTTTGTTGGATATTTCTTGATATCTATGGTAGTCAGAAAATAAGTGAGAATTAAGAACAAAGAGCTCAAGTATCAACGTATCGACTGGCAGAATGTATCTAATTATGGTGACAAAGTACAAGAACTTGTTACTAAATTTACTAAAATTGGTGAGAATATATCTAGTACTGAATTATATAAAATAATAGTAAACATGCTTCCAGGTCGACATTTTTCCAAAAATGTTGAACTTAGCACTTCCATTTATTCTATCACCATTAACTCACATTATAAAATTTTCTTTTAATAATGGTTGTTTTCCCAGCCATTGGAAGGAAGCAAAAGTCATGCCACTTCCGAAGAAAACAAAAGTGGAATATCTTAAAGACTTAAGGCCTATTAGTATATTACCTATTTTGTCAAAAGTGATTGAAAAAATGTATATCAGCAACTGTACAAATATGTAACTAAACACAATCTACTACCTGTTAGTCAGTCCGGTTTTCGCAGGCATCATAGCACTACTACTGCATTATTACAAATTATAGACGAAATGTTACAGGCAATTAATTCCTCTTATGTTACTGTACTAATGCTGCTTCATCTCAAAAAAGCATTTGATTTAGTGCAACACGATTTACTTTTAGCCAAACTTAATTATTACAATGTAGCGAAGTCTACTCTCTCGTCGTTCCGGTCGTATCTCTATAACAGAGAACAAAGAGTTATGTTACAAAATTCCGCACTGGTACTATCTGAACCAGCTAAAATTAATAATGGTGCGCCATAAGGCTCTATATTAGGTCCTTTATATTTTTCTAATATACTCTTCTGACCTACCCCTTACATTGAAGCATTCTCAAGTCCATTCTTATGCTGATGATACACAATTATTTATCTCGTTTCCACCCAGTCTATTAAATGCAAAAGTGACACTTCTTAATAAAGATATGAAAGCTATCAATGATTGGTGCGTCAGTAATGGGTTATTAGTTAACCCACAAAATTGTACATTCACGATCATAGGAACAAAAAATAACCTGAAGAATATATTTCCTGATGAAATTAAAGTGAACATAATGAACGTAAATATTCCACATTCCAAGGTGGTCAGAAATCTTGGAGTCCAGATGGACGAAAATCTTACCGGGAGCTCTTATGTGTCCACCCAGTATACAAAAGCTCTGTCAACCCTGCGGTATCTTTATAAAGTACACGAATACTTCACGAAAGAGACTAAATTCTATCTTGTCCGTAACCTTATCCTATCTCTTTTCGATTACTGTGATGTAGTGTACGGACCGGGCTTAACCTTGAGTAAGGCTATCTATACAAAAATACAAAATGCCTGCGTAAGATTTAGCCTTGAATTTCATAGATAGGAACATGTACTACCAAAATTGAATAATGAAAATATGCTTACTTGCGCTATTTTTGTTTAATATTTAACGCAAATATGTTACGCAAATTAGAATCCAATAATGAGTTTAAATTACTTATACGATAAAAGGTTGAAGTCTCTACCGCATTACTTATAGCGAGTCGTGTTAAGCTTAAAAGAAAACGTAGCACTCTGCGACCTAATCCCTTGG
>JAGDQP010021668.1:3263-31460 GCA_022664845.1 Lepisma saccharinum | reverse complement strand
ATGAAAACATAAAAAAAAAATTAGGAAGAAATTTTTTTATGTTTTCATCATCAACAGAAAAGGCAAAAAGCCTTCAGGGGGAGTACGATTCTCTGTTCCAAGCCAGGGAAAGGGGCAAGAAACAAAGGTCAAGGGTTAAATTGAATTTTAGTTTTTAATTAGTGAGCTGTCAATCCACGGAGTACGTTTGTCTGGTAACAGTCAGAGTCTCATGCAATAACTAAATGTTTAATAATTAAAATATGCAAATGTGGAGTAACAGGCTGTTGTGTCACTACTTCGGACTTTAAATGCATATTGAAGATCTCCTCTATTGTTGTCCAGCAGTTTCTGAAATGTATCTTTCTTGACAGTTTGGCCGTTAGGTAATTGAATTCCACTATCAAGGAGGTGATTTCGCAGCAATTTAAGTGCATGTGGAATATCACAAAAGGCATACACATTTCTCTCCTGGTTACAGGGATTCTTGAAGAACGTCTTCTGCGTTGATATTTCCAGCTGTGTTAAAAGGCCTCTATTGTACGGTACCATATCACAGACGAATCCTCGTACCTTGAAGCCAAGTTTCTCTATTCTATGAATAGCAGTTTAAAGAATGTCAGGGGTACAATCATAATCAAAAAATATAGTCTGTTTCCATTTGCCTACAAGTGAACGTACCTTCATAACCTGAACATTATTGTGTGGGCCTCTGAAACAATCAAACGTACTGTCATAAGAAATATTACCCTGTACTTTCATTTCGTCGAAGCTTAGAATTAAATCTCGTTCCATGCTATTCGTGTTAACTACGTTTTGTTTTAGAATTTCGAAACTAAATGGGATGAATCCAACGGGACATTTTAGGCAAGAAAGCCGTCTTTGCAAAGTTCGTGGGGAGGGCAATGGATATTGCAGCTGCCTAATAAAATCATAAGCCCTACGCGACAATGCTCGTAACGTAATGGCTATTGCTATTTCTTTTACGCCCCATATAACATTCTTACCACCCAAAGCTGCTGACTTTTGCCGAGGAGTGAAAGTAGATAATAACTTTATTTTCTCCTGCTCGTATATGTCAACTCTACCTTGCAATAGCAGATTATCATCTCTTAATTTTTTTAAGTTTGCTTCTAGCTCCTCAATACGTTTCACTAATTTTTCGTTCTCCTCCTTAATCAATTTGTTTTCTAAAATCAAGCTGCCGTTGCACGTGCTGAGAATTTCTGTTGTAGTCTCTTCACTGATTTGCGTAATTTCGTTTTAATTTTCTTGACACATGACAGGGTCTGAATTTAATATGTTTTGCAACATTTTCTTATTATTCTGTTTCTCTATTCGCAATGCACGAGGTTTAAATGATTCGAGAGGTGTTTCTTGACAAGCATTCGGCATTTTAAGGTGAGGTTCAGGACAGTCCCGTAACAGTAATTTTGGTTTCAGATTTAGAAGTTCAGCTTTTAGATCGCGTTCATAATCAGTTTTCTCGAAATGTTCAGAACAAACGGGAGCATTGTCCTCTATGAAAACATCTTTTCTCTTACATAAATATACCCAACGTTTTCTGCGTTCGATTTGTTTAGGAAATCTATGAAATGTAATGTTGTTAATTCTAGATTTCCTAGTTGTGTTGGAACAAGTGGCCACCGCACATACAAAAGGCATTCTACCTCTAAAAGTTCTAACAGAAAGAATTAATAGCCAAGTCTATTACTTTCACTACTATAGTTACTTATTCGGAAAAGAAAAATTAAAACATAAATAGAAAAGAAATTGACACGCCTAGCCTTTTGTAACGCACACACAAGCACACAAAAAGTATTAATGAAAACGAAAAAAAAAAAAAAACACCGATCACGTTTCACTGATAGAATAGCAACAGGTTCACTGACTGGCCTTACAAGTTACAACCGGGAAGGAGCTTTCTCCAGCGTTGCCAGGTTCGGAATTGAAATTATCTGTAGATACTGCTAAAAATATCTGGAGAAATGTCTGCAAACTTTTTTCTTGTTTTTTTTTCTTATCTATTCTAACCACTGACCAGGAAATGGATAATTTCTGAAACCCAGAAAGTTTTAGGAGAGATAGAAACAAGAAAGTAGTTGTTTTGCTTCAGAGAAGGGTCTAAAATAAAGAAAAAAACTTTGAGGCTATATTTCATCTTTTCAGAAAAAAAAAATCACAATTGATGTTTGACTGCTATTTATAGTCTGCATTACCTTATGTGGGCTTACATTTTATCTCCCTCTCCTGTTAGTCATTCTCTGCTCTTCCCAGATTTTCAGTTTCCAATAACTTTGTCATAACTCCCCGAAGATAGGAAGCGGTCACTTTACAACCACACTGGAAAAGAAGATAAGAGTGGTTGAAGGGAGGGGTGGAAGAAAAGGAAAATGCACCTCAGCCTCTCTCTCTCTCTAGACGGCACGGGTATACAGACAAAGGCCTATTGAATTAGAAAAAAAAGCTGGTGGTTACTGATCCTGATAAAGTTACATGTTTTCTTGGTGGGACAGGGATGATTTTCAAGCTTAAATTCAGTTGTGGATAAATTATTGAAAAATCTGTAGATCTACAGATAAATCTGTAGACCTGACAACGCTGGCTTTCTCTCTCGACCCGTTCGCGCCAAGTTTTGTACAACGCGTGACGTCACGGAAAACAAAATCCTTTGCGCATCCAGTGGTGGCATCTACCGTGTTCTAAGTACCGTGGACTCGACCTTTCTCCGACATTTCGTTCTCTAGTTCTCGCTGGTGTGTCGTATTCCATCACAGTTTCGGCGGGCTCTAGCTCGGGATTGCTGCATTGTCGAACTCGGGATCCGTATCTTACTCTGTCATTTGCCATCATCCCGCTACGTTTGACCCCGTGTTTCCGCTCCCAACCAGTGCTGTCATATGCGTGCCCCCATGCGCCGCCACTGTTCCGCATCGATGTGTGCATGATTCGACTCTACAGGGCACATACTGCAATCGTTCCTTTGACCCGCCCTTTCTCCGACACTTCGTTCTCTCGTTCTATTCATTTTTCTTCTACTTTGGTCCACTTTCGCCGGGCTTATGCTCAGCACTGACGCATTTTCGGATTACAACTTCTTCGCTTAAATCACGTCTTTTGTCATTCTCCATCATCCCCTGAAGTTTGACTCACCATTAAAGATACACCCTGTATATATATATATATATATATATATATATATATATATATATATATCTGGTGTAGTAAAAAGTAATCCATTATTTTGCCAATAGATGGCTTCAGTGATCTGTATCTCGCGTTGTATAAGTCCGATCGGGTTCAACGAGATGGCGTTCAAACGATGAGATTACGTACTACAAACACTGTTCAGATAGTTGTGATGAGTCGACTCAGTGTTGTGTGAGCGCGCGTCAAAATGGACACTAGCAAAGAGAAAATACGCTATATTTTACCATTTTTCTTCGATAAAGGTGAAAACGCAAGCCAGGCGGGTGCAAATGTGAATAGTATTTATGGTCCTGATACTGTAACAGCCAATCACGCGCAATTTTGGTTTCGTCGATTCCGTTCCGGTAATTTTGACGTCAAAGATGTACCACGCACTGGAAGGCCAAGTGTCGAAAATGTCGATAAAATCATGGACATTGTCGCGTCCGACCGTCATGTAAGCACTGTTTCGATTGCCCAAGAGCTAAACATTGCACACAAAACCGTGTGGAACCATTTGCATAAGGCTGGATACACAAAGAAGCTTGATGTATGGGTGCCACACGAGTTAACGCAAAAAAACCTCATGGACCGAATTTCCATCTGCGAATCGCTGCTGAATCGCAACAAACGCGACCCATTTCTGAAGCGGTTGGTGACTGGTGATGAAAAGTGGATCACTTACGACAATGTCACGTGAAAACGGTCGTGGTCGAAGCGCGGTGCGCCGGCACAAACGGTGCCCAAGCCAGGATTGACGGCCAGGAAGGTTTTGCTGTGTGTTTGGTGGGAATGGCAGGGAATTATCTACTATGAGCTGCTCCCCTACGGCCAAACCCTTAACTTGGAACTATACTGTCAACAATTGGACCGTCTGAAGGCAGCAATCGCCCAGAATCGCCCAGCTTTGGCCAATAGGAGAGGCATTGTGTTCCACCAGTACAACGCCAGGCCACACACATCGATAGTGACTCGCCAGAAGATCCGGGAGCTTGGTTGGGAGGTTCTTATGCATCCACCTTATAGTCCGGACCTGGCACCGAGTGATTACCATCTGTTCCTGTCGATGGCGAACACGTTTGCTGGTGAAAAATTCGCGTCAAGAGAGGCTTGTGAAAATCGACTGTCTCAATTTTTTGCCAATAGGGACAAGGGCTTCTATGAGAGAAGCATCATGATATTACCTTCCAAATGGCAACACGTTATCGAACAAAACGGCGCATATGTGACCTAAATCGGATCATTCTAACTATGGTAAGTCAAGCCTTCAATGTCATGCAAAAATAATGGATTACTTTTTACTACACCAGATATGTATATATTACTCTAAGTAGCAAATATACTTCTAATATCTCGTATGAAACCTCACTGTTCCCGTTTTCGAACTATGTTTTCTTCCGTATGGTTATTCAACAAGTGTTCACATGGAAAACCTGTACTTCTTACCTTAGCTTGTAAAATCTCTCTTCCAAGAACAAGGCTTCTTCATGTCCTCAAGAACACTGCGAAAATGTTAACATCCAAGAAGGAAAGATGCAAACACCTATTACGTGCCAAAACATTAAGAAAATGGCTGAATATTATGTAGCAGAAATTAAAACGTCTGGTTACAGACACCACTCTACCCCAACTCTAAGATCGCAGACTTCCGTCGCGCGCAGACACTTTCCGTCCCCCTTTGCCGGGTCAAGGGGTTATGTTCGGGGCTGTGTGAAAGAACAGCAATGGTGACTTTTTAAAATGTGGAGAAATGTAAGAATCGTCAAGTTAATGGCCAAAAACTCCAATTTAGAGGTTAATTGGGGTCACTTCCTCTCACATATTTGGCTTCTACTACAGAAGTTAATTAATTACGCTATTTATTGATTGGAGGGAAGTTACCCCGGGTACTGGACACGAGACAATGGGATTTATTAATGGGTACTGGACAAGAGACAATACATGCTGCAGGAAGATATGACGACAATATCCGCCATCTTGAAAGCGGTCACCTTGACTATACTTAAAAAAAAAATAGTAAGTGGCTCATGTTCTATGCTGGAATGTTCCAAGAAACCCAATGACGACGTTAGTTTTGAAACAACTCTAATCCTGTACGACAAAATGACACATGAAATTGACTTGGAGAATAAGTGAGCCGAATGATGAAAACACATTTTGTTGAAACATTTGAAGGAGCTAAAACCAAATACCTACTACCTAGATAAGAGACACCGTTATGTTGTAAAATATGATCCTCATGTAAAATATGATCCACACGAAGTGCACTATAAAGTTTTAAATATACTGACGGAAGATGAATTCCCAGTTTCAAGAAGGCGTAGTGCTAGGTGAAAGTGACCCTCTCCAGTTCAATTTCACGAGTCATTTTGTCGTACAGGATTAGAGTTATGCCAAAATTGACTTCGTCATTGATTTTCTTGGATTATTCCATCACAGATTGATATATCACATGACCCTTACAATTTTTTAAAAGCATAGTCAAGATGGCGGCTATTGTCGTCATACCCTCCAGCATATATTGTCTCCTGTCCAGTATCCATTAATAGCCATTTGCTTTTAACATACGTAACGGTTTATAAAAGAAAGGGCGTTTTCCGTACTGGATTTACTTGTTCTCTACGTTCCATCTTTCTCGGGTTCCCCTGGCGTTATTTGTTGACGGCAGCATCCAGGGGTGCCCATCCCCCCCCCCAAAGCCGATGGCGCCTTCCCCCCAAAAAATCAACACCCCCCCCCCCCCCCTTAAGACTATTATCGAGAACTTAAATTTGATACAATGTCCAACCGGCGGATACCTCCCAGGTGAACAGGTTTTACTACAGTAACTATTACGATACCTTAGCACAGCACACCTTATAGCTATTATGTACCTGTGAAATGAGTAAACAATAGGGATATCTAAATAAAATATATAAGTTTAACAATACCATTACTGGAATGATATAATTCTTGCAATGGGGTTTGAAACCCAGAACCTCGGAGCCATCGCAGTCAGCATAGACAGTTTGGGTTCTTATTATCTTATTATCATTAGGGATCGAAGCCCGAAGCCTTGGAATTCAATAGGCACTTCCTTTAAATTGTGCGTAGGGGCCAGAAAGTCTAATATTTGAGCTGATATGTGTGTTATATTCAGTGGGAGCCATTTATGTAACTTTTCAAGCTGAAAAGGACTCCAGGTTTCATGAGTAGTTATCAACCCCTAGGTTTAGGTGTTATTTTTTAGGTTTAGGTGCTTCCAGGCACTTTATTTTGGACTTCGAAGTGTGGCGTATGTTCACCTGTCTCTCAAAAAAGTCGAATATTATGTCAATTAATCGAGAGAAGTTTTTCTTTCATATCTTTGTTATTTTCATCTTTCCGTTTGTTTCTGAATTCATGTGAGTATTATGTCCTCTTAAACGAACCTCGCCCTTATGTATGTGGATTGACTGAGTTTCCTTACAGAGATTTCATTAGGAGAGTATTTGTTTTCTCCGTGTTTGTAGATAAAAGTTTAAGGCATTTCCCTTGTTTCATTTTTTGTCATACATATTTTTATTAAGTTTTGGGTACTAAGCTGTTTGTTTGGTGAAATCTGTTTGTTTTTGGCAGCAATATTATGCTGCTATGTTTAGCTTCCAGTGTTTGAAGCTTTATGTACATCAGAAATGTTGTACTAGCTTGGTTGTCATTCCTGAAGGCTTAAATAATTTTTTGTAGTATATGTGAGTTTCATACACAAATTTGGTACTGCACATTTTCATCTCTCGAAAAATATATTCGGTTTCATCGTTTGATAATCTTTCCAGGTGCGCACCTGTTATCTTGAACCAATGTGGCTTGCAGTATTTTGTGGTTGCATTTTCTTTTTTGGTTTGGACTCGGTTTTATGTTTGTTAACTATGCACTAGTAGTATTTGGGTGCGTGTAATTAAGCAGCAGCGTAGTCCACAGTAGTGGCTAATAATATGTGTTCTCTTTTTAATATGTAATTTTCTGTAATAAGTTTGACATCGGTGATAGTGGGCCCCTTTTTTTGTACATTTTTTAGAAGTTCAGTTCTGGAAAAAGACCAAACATTGGTGTTTAGTATGCTCAGGGACACAAAACCTAAGCTTAAAGTATCCTAACAGAGCGGACTTGTTATATTCTTTGTAATTGTTGTTCACTTGTGTTTTGTCTCTAACACAGAAGTATTCGGGAATATTCCACGAATAATCCGTGAATTCTTAAGATTCAATGGAATAGATTGTGCTTGTATCATTTTGTACTGAGGATAACCACAGAAATGGTATAACAAGGGGTAAACCTGCTATCTTTTTTTGTCTAGAATTTGTGTTTCGCCTAAGCGGCAGGTCCTTTCAGGTTGTTTTTTTTTTCTCTTCACCGTTTACTATTTGTTTCAGGCAGAGTGAAAGAAAATCTTTTTGAACAATATTTATTTTATAAGTTCTGGCTTGATCTTGTCCAGAATAGAATTCTATAACAAACGTTTGTTACAGCGGCGATCTACTTGTGCGTTCCGTGAGCCATAGAGTAAGTAAGTGAGTAATTTGTTTAATATTCCTCAAGGGTTCTTAGCTATTTTTGTGTTTACAAATGTTAAAATTTCCCTATAATTTTATGGCGAGTTCGCCAAGTTCCTGCGAGAAGGTTTATATTTTTGTCCCCAGACAGGAATCGACGTAGTGTTCCCAGAGTTTTTGCTGGGATTGTAGCGCTTTTCATTGAACAAAGAAGTTGGTAATAGAGTAAACTGCGAAACTATTTGTATACTTCAATGTTTTTTTTTTTTTTTAAATATAATTTTTATATTTGTAACTAACTTCAGGTGGCTACTTGCGCAGTACTTCATTTATGGAGTATCCAAGCAGGGGGTACGGGGGTTCACTCCCGAGAAATGTTTGAAAATTAGCTTCTCAAAATCGCGGTTTAATGCTATTCCGACAGACGACAGTAAAATTACTAGTTCGACATTAGAATCCCCCGCAAAAATTTTTATTCCCCCCAAAAAAAATTCTCAGTGGCGCAACTTGCGCCATACTGTGGGCGGCCCTGGCAGCATCTATAATTTTGGCTGTGAAGGTTTACCTAGGTTCCTACATACGAATTTTCATCAAAATCGGGCTCTGACACCTGGCGAGTGATCCTTACGTTAGATTTAGTAGAGAACAAGTTCCACAAAGTTAAAAAAGGCATAACAATGTTACACAAGTAAATCCCACTTAGGGAGAACCAAGTTAAAAAAATAAATAAAATAGAGCAGACTGTAGAGTAACCAACTTCTCCCCAAAATTGGAGATCGTAGGTTCGAGCCCCAGTCCAGATATTATCAATCTTTCTCCGCCACAGGCTTGATGTTGGAAATACAAGTTTGCAGCAAGTTTGGCGTGCAAAGTTCGAGCAAGTTTGGCATCGGTCAACTAGCAAGTTTGCATCATTGCATTGCCAAACTTTGTGCAAACTTGCCATGCCAAGTTTCGTACAAACTTACTACAAGTTTGGGTGCTATCTGAGCATGCCCCAGCGCTAGGCCAGTTTTATCCAGGGCTCGAAATGGAGTCCGGTTCGTGAATATCTGGAACCTTCTTGTTCCGTCTCGTCAGAAATGACAACGGCCCGATCAATTTTGTTCAATATTATTTTAGATATTTCTGACTAGAAATGTGTCGTTCACGAATCAACAATTCTTAAACTGTTCTGCCCATTCTTAACAGTTTGAGCTAGTGCACTGTTTTTGCACTGAATGGTTCAGCCGTAAACCACTTCTAAACGAAAAGGAAAAGACTGTCTATATCAAGGTTACTTGAAGGAGAGGTTGCCTAATGAGAGATAAACAAATGTCACACGTGACGTCACTGAAGGCCACTTTCTCCCTACGTACATACAAATACAAGTAAAAACTAGCCACTTTTGCCTACATACGTTCATTTTAAAAAAAGTAAAGTTAGTATTATTGTTGTTTATCAATGTGAAATATTCCTCACCAAATTAATACACGTGCTGTACCCAAATAATAAATTAATATACCTGAATTAATAAAAAGAAAGAAGATATCCTTTGACACACACATAAACGAGGGAAAAGAAATGCTCAAGAAATAATACAGTCTACGGGCCATTCGTTTTGAGATACTCTTTACAATGCCTTTGCCTTTAGGAATGCCATCTCCGACAATGCCTGTGAATACTTCTTCCATTTTCTTAACCTTCTTAAAGAAAGTATGACTTGGAGCAGTCAAACCTCCATATGACAGGTGTGAGACCCAGTCTGGTATAGTATAATCGTGGTATGACGGTATTTGCTCTTGAGTGCTTAGTTCCAAATTCGGATGTTTTTCTATGCTTCCTGGCTATCCGCCCCAGATATTTCAAGCTATCTTCTGAAGTCTCACCTATCTGAAGCACTTTCGTTGGGGATCCAGTCTCGCTTCCGGTGTCAGTATCACTGCTAAAATGAGAAGCCATTCATATTTGCTCGTGGCCTGCCATTTCTTCTGTGTTGTCTGTGTCTTGTGCAAAACTTTGCAAGGCAGACAAAACAATAAATTCTTCATCTGTAACATCCATTGTGCACGTACTTGTCTGAATCATCTTTGGGCTTTTTCCTAAAATTACCATCCGAAGTCTGCAGAGTGCATTCAGAGGTGACGGCCGGTCGTCAGAAACCTCCACGGATCCTTATTTGAAAACAAACAAACAAACAAAAAAAAACTTTAAAGGACGCCCTGGTTGAGTTTCGCTGTGAGAATATACTTCACGTCGTGCCCTTTTAAGACTTCAAGTAACAATTGAATGGCATTTATGGACATTAATATGCCCTTCTGGAAAAGCATTTGATTTGTTTTTCCTGCACATTTCATAGTGCTGACAACATTAGAAAATTCTTGCAGTTCTTGTCTGTGTATATCTTCGAGTCTACCGAAGAGGGATTTACATGCAATTATCGATTGTTTATTTGATGAAACATTCATTATGTCGAACCAATCGTTCACTTGTTCGATAAACTCTGCTGTGTTGTTGCACAATTCACTGCTGCTTCCGGGTTTGTAATGTTTTAGTGCTGTAGCAACTGTGAAGCCAGTTTCACGGTTTGTCTTTGAGTGCCCTTGCATTCCAGATGTAGGTTATTAATCTTGGGGCAAACATTTATTTCACTGGATATTAATTCCGACACCGCATTGGAATATTGACAGCAGTTTTGCTTGTCTTCCAAATTCGGTTTCACTGTAAGATTGAGAGTTGAATTCACCTTAGTTGAAATTCTTAATTTTGAACTTTTTTTTTTTACTTCATGCTTCGACATTTGTCTAAATGCAACTGAATGCGTAACATTAACGATATAGAAGGTTCTATCCATCTTTTGAGCTGAAAATCTTGCTTTTTCTGATCTTAGAACTTTCTACTGTTTATCTATTTCACCTACGTATTGCTTTTGCATTTTTGAAAATATAACATTGACAGTTGGTAAAATATTCAACAAATAATGTCTTATTTTTTTTGAAAAGGAAGTTAACATGCAAACCAGCGAGTAAGAACTATCTACTAACTAAATCATTAATTTCTAATATAATTTTGGTACCGTGTTAGACATGATTGATTCATTACAGGTGTGAAATTAGAAAATAGGTAAATAAGATCTTACGTGCAGTCACATGTTTGGAATGCACACTTTGCAGAATGTTGTGCTGGAACTGTCAAACAACTGAATCCACACAAAATACCGCGTTGGCAGCGTTCTCTTCGTGTGTTTACTCGAACTTTGAAAAGTTTGTTGCTTTGTTGAGAAATAATAATAAAAAAAAAGTTTTCAGGAAGATGATCGGGACGGGCGTAAGCCATAGGGCTGTCACCGCCCATAAAATTCATTTTATCTTTCAGGAAGATGGGTAACACAAAATTGACAGATGAGGAACTCTACGTTATTTGACAGAGCTGTCAGAACTTTTAAGCATTCCATAACAATTGTCATATTTGAGTTTTCAAGACATCTTCGGGATTTTGCCGGGCCTATCACTGTAATTCAACAGGCCCTCACCGCCCTGGTCTACATTACATTGAGAGAAGAAATCTCATTGTGAGATAACTTATGACAGCGGGTTTTATTTTCAAGGGCGGTGATCCCCTTCCCGCTGCCACTCCCAGTGCAATATCTTCGACCTGTTTAGTGCAGCCGGCTGCATTGCGAAGACTTCCTGAAATGTCAATCACAACTACCCACTGAAATCTCTGCGTTCATCACAGAACAGACAAGAGGATCAGGGAGCATTTCGCTGACACGTCAGGACGTCATTGGGAACTTCAAAATAATGCTACGCAACAGCATTCACATTGTTGACTTGATGATATAAAGAAACCATGACGGAATAACAATCAGTATAAAATAAACTTGCAAAATAACAATTGATTTCGTATTGTCAGTGTTGTATTCCTCGAATGTGACTGTCAAGATTTTTTTTCTGTGTTCTTGGTCTCCCACCAGGCGCCTCCCCAGGTGGTGGATAGGGGAATGCCAAGCAGATATGGTGGGTACCGGAAATATTCCGGAGCGGACCAAAACCAGTACTGCTGCCTTGCAGTTAGTAGAGGGATCTACAAAGGCTAGGGGAAGATAACCCCGAACAAAAATATCATGATGAGGGGAAGCAGCATCACCATTACCACTCTGAGGCTGAAGATGAATGACATCGGCAAGGCTCAGAGATGGACAGAAGACGACATCTTGAATGTCTACCTTTACTGCGAGGTCGTAGAGCTGACAACTCTACACCGCTAAAACATGTCAAGAAATAGTAACATATGGTTCATGGATTCTCCTGGGGTAAAATATTCCGGAGGTAAACTAGTCCCTCATTCCGATCTCTGGGCTGGGACTGCTTCAGGAGGCTCCAAGAACAGGATTAAGAAAGATCTTAGAATAGAAACGTGGAACGTACGAACATTATACTAAACGGGCACACTTCAGGTGGCGGTACGAGAGACCGAGAAGTACGAGCTAGACATATTAGCGATACAAGAAGTTCGGTGGGAGGGTCAAGATAGCATCCCACAGGGCAAGTACACTTTCTACTACGGGGGAACACAGTCTCACGATTTCGGAACAGGATTCCTCATTAAGAACAGTATCCCTCAGGCGGTTCAGAATATAGAGTTCGTAAACGAAAGACTATCGTACGTTACGATACGTACTCGATGGGGCAACACGGTTTTATTAAACGTCTATGCTCCGACCGATGTGGCTACTGATAACGACAAAGATATATTCTACGATGAACTAGAAAGGCTGTTTGACCGAGTACCGAAGTATAATTCGAAAATTGTGTTGGGTGATTTCAATGCAATGATAGGGAGGGAAGAAAAATATAGTCCTACTATAGGCAAATATAGCCTTCACGAAAAGACCAACAACAATGGAGAGAGACTGATAACTTTCGCGATTTCGAAAAACCTACTGGTAAAGAGCACGTACTTTGAACACAAAGACATACACAAATACACATGGGTATCTCCGGACAACAAAACTCTCAACCAGATCGATCACATATTAGTAGACAGACGAAGACACACCAGCATAATGGATCTTAGGTCGTACAGAGGAGCGGAAGGTGACACCGACCATCAACTAGTGATCACAAAAGTAAGGGAAAAGTTATGCAACGCGAACAGAGAAAACAAGGTGCCAAAACAACTTAAATTCGAAGTGAAACGATTAAATAATCCGAACATAAAAGCAGATTACCAACTCGAACTCCCAAATAGGTTCGAAATCCTAGCTGACTCGAGTAATAATAATGATGATACTAATAATGAAATTAATGTAAGATGTGGGAGGCAATTCCTGAAACAATTAAGAGCGCAGCGAAGGAACGCGTAGGTGAGAAGAAATAACAGAAAAACAAACCTTGGTTTGATGAAGAATGCCTTAAGCTTCATGAGGAACGAAAACAAGCAAGGCAAGGATGGCTAATTAATAAAAGCGAAGCAAATATCAACCACAACAGTAACGCAAAACGAAACTCCACACTCGGGTTCAGAAACAAAAAGCGAGAACATCTGACGCAGAAGATTCAGGAGATAGAGGAAAACGGCAAGACAAATAACATACGAGATCTATACAAAGGGGTAAACTCGTTAAGAAAAGGTTACCAGCCGAGTTTAGGAATGATTAGAAATGAACGTGGAGATCTCCAGGCTGATCCGACTAAAATTGTCGATGTGGAAAAGTTATTTCGACAAACTTCTTAATGTACACAACGGGGAAGAAACAGAGGAATTTTAAATCCATACCGCAGAACCGTGGATTCCCGAGCCTAGCGAGATCGAGAACAAAATGTCGGTAAAGAAATTGAAAAATTTCATATCACCAGGAATAGACAATATTCCAGCCGAATTAATCAAAGCAGAAGGAATGGCACTAATCAAAGAACTACATAAATTGATCAGTGCTATATGGAGAAAGGAGGAGCTCCCAAAGGTATGGAAACCCTCATTAATAGTTCCGATTTGCAAAAAAGACGATAAATCGGACTGTAATAATTACCGCGGAATCTCGTTACTTACAGCCTGTTACAAAGTATTATGTAATATTCTGCTAACACGCCTAAGTGTATACCTAGATGAAATAATTGGAGATCACCAATGTGGATTTAGAAGAAATAGATCCACGTTGGACCAGATTTTTGCTTTGAGACAAATTTTGGAGAAGAAATGGGAATACAATGGGACGGTTCATCAGCTATTCATTGATTTTAAGAAAGCATATGATTCTATCAAAAGGGAAAAGTTATACAGTATCCTGATACGATTTGGAATTCCAAAAATAATAGTTCAACTAGTGAAGATGTCTCAGCGACCCCATAAGCAGAGTAGGGATAGGCAAATAATATGTCAGATAGTTTCAAGATTCGCAACGGATTGAAACAAGGCGATACCTTGTCACCACTACTGTTTAACTTTGCGTTAGAATATGCGATTTTAAAAATTAAAGGGGACAAAAAGGGACTATCATTGAATGGTTTGAATCAACTGTTCGTATACGCGGATGATGTAGATTTAATAGGGGACGATATAGATGCACTACAAAGCAACACCGATGCCTTAGTAGAAGCATGCGATGAGATAGGTCTACAGGTAAATATAGATAAAAGAAAATACATGATAACAAGCCGAAGCACAGGGAATGAAGGAAATAAAAACATAAGAATTAGGGATGAGGTCATAGAGAAAGTAAACAAATTTAAATAGTTGGGAGCATACGTAACAATCAAAAATGAGGTCACGGAAGAAATAAACAGTCGCTTAATATCGGGGAACGCATGTTTCTATTCAGTCCAAAAACTTATAACATCGCGATTAATATAAAGGAAATTGAAATTAAAAATATAATGAATGGTTATTCTGCCGGTAATACTTTACGGTTGCGAAAGTATGAGTACGACCCTAGCAAATGAACATAAATCACGTGTATTTGGAAATAAGGTTTTGAGAAAGATATACGGGCCGAAACGGGACGAGATGACTGGACAGTGGAGGAGACTGCATAATGAAGAACTCCACGGACTGTACGATTCACCAGATGTTGTAAAAATAATGAAATCGCGACGACTAAGGTGGGCAGGCCATGTAGCTCGCATGGAGAAAAAACGAAGATTATATTATATCCTGGTTGGAAGACCGGATGGAAAGAGGCCATTGGGAAGACCGAGACGTCGTTGGGAGGACAATATTAGAAGAGATCTTCGAGAAGTAGGTGTTTGTGATGAATACTGGCTTAATATTGCCCAGGATAGAATTCAATGGCGAACGTTTGTTATTGCGGCAATGAACTTGCGAGTTCCATAAGCCATAGAGTTAGTTAGTTAATATTAATTCCACAAGGCTTTTAGGTGCTCTTGATTAACAAATGATCCGTCCTCTAGAATAAATCCAGTGTCAAGTAACCAGTTCCTGATTAACTTGAGAAGATGAGGAGCATCGGGGAAATAATAAATATTTCTTCCCGTAGCAGGATTGGCAAAATATGGCTGAGCAGGACTCAAACCTAGTTCATTCCATAGCGAAACGTTCCCAGCTCCACAATCACTGACACAACCTACAACTGTAACTGTAAATCTCACACTTTGAAGTTCGCAAATTATTTTGAATAACAGTTGTCTTGTTATCTTTTGATCAAACGCAACGAATATTGGCTGTTTGCATTTAGCACACACACCTCTTTCAAAATCAACTGGTAGAAAATGATCGGAGCATACGTATGAGGATTCTGGTTTCCATTGGTCTCTCCTTCTACATTGAGCTATCCATGTTTTCATCAAATCTGGTTTAGTTGTGGGAAACCTTCGGACAGAGGAAATAGAAATAGCTTACAATTTGTCACATTTGCTTGCTATTAACATAGTTATCTTAATTTGAAGCATCCTTCGTTTGTCTTGTACAATTGTAGAATTCGATTGCATTTCGAATTCATGCCATGTAACTATTTATTTACCATCTACGTACATTATAGAGTCATCTTAAACTAGACTGTAACAGGATTTAGGACAAACAAATCTATACAGGGAGTCCATAAAGTCCTGCAGGAAACTAAAACTCTATAACTTGAAAACTATTAAGTTTATTAACATAAAATTTTGTGCGTACTTAGAGCAATATTTAAAGTTTTATTTCTGCTTATTGAAGTTCATCGCCAAACCTTCAGTTGAGCACCATTTATGTACAAACAGTGTTGCAGTCTTTTTGAGAAACCGAGGATTGCGTGTTGACGGTGCTCCTCTGGGATATTGAGAATCACATTTCTTATTTTGTCCTTCAGGTCGACCAGATTAGCTGGTTTCTGTGAATACACCTCGGTCTTTACATGTCCCAACAGCAAGTAATCGTATGGTCACACCTTGACCTGCAAGTTCACCAGACTTACACCTGACAATTACTGGCTGTTGGGACATGTAAAGACCGAGGTGTATTCACAGAAATCAGTTAATCTGAAGGACAAAATAAGTGATGTGCGCCTGAATACCTCGGTGGTTGAGTGGTAACGCTCGCTGCCTTGTAATCAACGTATCCCGGGTTTAATTTCCCACACAGCACAAATGTTGAATTAACGTTTTATAAATGTTGAAAACGTTGAATTTTGACAACTTTGTATTTGGGGACGTTGAATTATATATTTTATCAACGTAATTTAATAAACGTTTAAAGAATGGCCAGTATTAAACGTTTATTAAACGTTGAATTTTAAATTGTGCTCAAACCTTCTAAAATGGTGGAAAGCATAACGTTGATTAAACGTTGATTCAACGTTGAATGTTTGTAAGTTTTCCTAATATACAGTCTGTTTTCCTAATATACAGAAACACAATTTTCAGTCTCATCCTGTTAAGAGCAATAAATGTGGTACTGACAATTCTCAGACTTACTGAATGAATCAAACAATTCCACGAGGCAACCTAATTCTGTTTTGAAAATGTATATTTTTTTTTTCGTTCAGATTCCTCTTATAGGTAAGAGTATATTGCATGTATGTAGCTAAATACAATTAAAGAAGACAACTTGTGTTTTAGTTGTGGAGTTGTTATAAAGTAAGGATTTAAAGAACATTTGTTTTTTCTCGCATTATTTAAATTGCATTCTGAATATTTATTTATTTTACATACATTTTTATATACATTATCGCTCAGACGTGCTATTTTTAATAAATAAGTTACGTTTATACGTACTCAAATATTATTTGTCCTCAATTTTTAATGATCCTTCAATTAGTGGTTTCCGTCATTACCATGTTGAGGGGTTTCTTAGGCTGGTATCCTAGTGGGAGTGAGTTGGAATTACACATTTAGGCCCTTAATGTTGTGGTCGAAGGTTTTTGTGTTCATTTCAATTCCCAGACTGTTTATGTCGAGTTACATGTACAAAAAAAAAAACTATGGCGCAACAGTCCATGAAGGGCCAAGGTCTGCAACGCGGCTTTTTGCGGGGGCACGTGGTCAGCGCACGGTTGTTTTCAGCCACTTTGAGTGGCTTTCGCTACCGGTTTAGCGCTACCTCCAAGGGTTGCCCCCGGTACTCATTTTCAGAGACTGGGTCGACCTCTGGGACTTACGGCCTAGGTAAAATTGTTTCAACTTCTCCCACCGGGAATCAAACCCGGATTGTTGGATTGTCACTTTTGGAGAGAAGTAAAATTTAACTTTAAGGACAAATTTTGTACTTTTCTTCCAAAATCCCTACTTACAACGAATATTTAAATCTGTGCAGATGAACAGAATAATGTAAGTTTCCCAGTACGATATGCTTTAATTGAAATTACAATTTTAGGGTTCATTCCAGGTTAAAATCCTATAATCAAAGGATTTTCCTGGAATCAACCCTAAAACTGTTTCGTACTGCACATTGCAGTACTAGACTTCGGTCTGGGAAACTTATATTATTCTGTTTATCTTCACAGATTCAAATATTTGTTGTAAGTAGGGATTTTTGGGAAAGGTACGAAATTTGTTCTGAAGGTTGAATTCTGCTTCTCTCTAAACGTTGTATGAATGTTGCGTAACGTTGATTAAACGTTGCATAGGCGTCGTTTTGTGACGTCGAATCAACGTCAATGCCAAAGTTAAGTTGCGGAAAAGGTTTAATTCAACGTCTTTATAACGTTTATTAAACGTCAAATCCAACGTTGAATCAACATTTCATAGAATACTAATTCGATAGTTGTGTAAACGTGGAATCAACGTAAATTCAACCAAAATTCAACGTTTATTAAACATTTAAGACAAAGTTGAATAAACGTTTATTTAACGTGCTTGTGCTGTGTGGGTTCCGATGGGGACACACGTGGTTCTAAGTCCATGTTAAACTGTACGTCTCGTCGTTAGTACCTTACCAGTTCGTTTAGGACTTTAATAACAATTCAATTTGAATATCACAGAGGAGCACCATCAGCACGCAACTCTCGGTTTCCCAAATAGACTGTAACACTGTTTGGACGTGAATGGTGCACAACTGAAGAATAAACTTCAACAAGCAGAAATAAAACTTTAAACATTGCTCTAAGTACACACAAAATACTATGTTAAGAAACTTAACAGTTTTCAAGTTATAGAGTTTTAGTTTCCTGCAGGACTTTATGGACTCCCTGTATAACGAAACAAAACTATAGTATGAGAGCGTAAATCATGATACTAAGTATTTTGTATTAGATTATTATTTATTTCCATGAGAAAAGTTCATTGAAACTATTGTATGCTACATCAAAGACAAGCAAATTCTAAATGCCTATGAATAGAAACGTCTTCTCTTCCACTCTTCTTTAACTTAGATCTTGTATTTGTACAGATCGCAACAGCGCATTAAGTCCCCGGCATTGTCAAAGAATACACAAACACACATTGAAAACAAAACTACACTCGCAGCACACAATAAAGAAAAAATAAACATACGAATTCTCTTTAAAAAGCATCCAAAAACAAGCGGACAGAGAAACTGCAGCTTATTCATCTGGCGCCAAGAGCCAACGGGCCTTCAGTGACGTCACGCAGCGTCGTTTACTTTCAACAAGGCAACCTGGTTTTCTAGGAACGTTGGTCTATATAGCATATACCACAGCAGCTATTCCACATAAATCAGAAAATCTGAACAAGCGCGCGCTGGTTCAAACTTAACGAAACGGATATTACTTTGTGGATATTGCGGATGCGAACAAGCAGGGATGCGGAGTAGATGAAGTCAAGAACACTTTGATTACAACAAATGTGTGGAACCCACGAAAAGGCAATCACAGTTGACGCTCATTTCCTCCTCCATTCTACCCCATGTGTGCAAGTCTGTTATTTTCTCTTCCACATTAACATTTCTCTTCCCATTACCCAAAAGTATGCATTGCTTGTTAGTAAGTTAGAGACAAGTACGAACGCTGAAACTGCAACCAACACCCTTCTGTAGTGTTTCGTTTCTCCTTGAATTCTCCTTTTTAGTGCTTTTCTGACGTCTTGTCTTCTTTGCCTCGATTATTTTTTTTAAGTCTCTCAATCAATAGATCCAATACTTGATCATTTGTAAAATACCAAAAGATAAATACTTGTTTTCACAATATGAGTGATTATGGAAACATCTTTAACTTTCACAAATAAAGCTTTTTTAAATTGTGTTAAGACAAAGTACCGGGTTATCTCATTACTAATGTCGTATGTGCGATGATCGCTGCAATCACGCCATCTCAGGCGCTAATAGTGAAGTAGACGGTACGTGCCATAGCTGAGACATATAGGGAACTTGATTGTGCAATAGTGTGTAGGAGAACGGTAGACTCCACTCTTTGAAAGTGCGGCTTGTTTGATCATGGCGGCGTCGCAGAACCACACACGGCATATCATGCTGTATGAATTTCACCAGGGACGCCAGGAAACATCAATGCCGTATATGGTCAGGGTGCTGTGGATGCGCGAAAGTGCCAGAGGTGGTTCCAGAGGTTTCGGTCTACGGACAACAGCCTCACTGATAAGCCACGAGAAGGGAGACCTGTGCAGGTGGACAAAGATGCCCTGCGAGGAACGGTGTAGGAAAATCCAATGCCAACTGTTGAAGAACTGGTAAGCGGATTCCATGTCAGCCATTCGACCGTTCATCGTCATCTGCAGAACTTTCGATACGTGTTGAAACTTGGAAAATGTGTGCCCCATACGTTAACGCCTCAACAGAAGCAGGAGTGAGTTGACATCTACAGTTTCCTGCTCACCCGTCACAGACATGAGCCATTTCTGGACAGAATGGTGACAACAAGGGATGAAAAATGGATCCTCTACCATAACGTTACACGCAAACGGCAGGGGGTACCTAAATAGTAGCGCAGGAACTGTGCCAAAACAGGATCTCCACCCCTGCAAAGTGATGTTGAGTGTTTCGTGGAATATCTGTGGAATAATCCATTTTGAGCTCTTGTCACGTAACCAGACCATCAACGCAGATATTTACTATCAGCAGCTTAAACGTCTACGGACTAAACGTCCTGCTCTGGTTAATCGCAAGGGTAAGAAGGACCTGTGCTAACATAAGAAGATAAGATCGAGGAATGTGGCTGGGAGAAACACCCCCATCCTGCGTTTTCACCAGATCTTGCATTCTGCAAAAGCACCTTTCTGGGAAAATACTGCTAAATGAGGATGACGTGCGACGAACATTGACCCAGTTCTTTGCCTCCAAAACCGATGGCTTCTTACAGCTGGGGATTCAACAACTGTTTGACAGGTGGTAGTGTTAGAGACTATTTGTCTGACTATAACGGTAGTGTTCAGGTCAGTTATCGTTCTTTTCCTCATGGTGCAAAAATACGACATTACTTATGGGATAAGTTGATATGAAGTATATTTAATATCAGATTAATAAAAAATATGGCTGATGGAAAATTTTTCAATGTCACAAAGATCTACAATATACCAATACTGGGCTGATATAGTGCACACGTGGAAAGCACAATCCATGGAGTATTTATTTTAAATCTCTATCGAATAGAGATTTAATTTTGTTATGTTGGGCTACATATCGAACTTAGAAAGTGTACCCATTGGCCAATTTTTGAACCTAAGCGTACATTTAATTCAAATTGTTCCCCTGATTGACATTCACGATTTCTGTCTGTGTAAATTTTAGAAAGGTCGTCAGAAGAGTCATATCTAATTTCTTTTCTCATTTAATGTTTACGTAAATATTTTAACTGTTATTAATCGTAATACAAAACATTATTTCATCACTCGCTAGTCTCGTTGCTGTAATAAGGGGTCGTTCAAAAGTATTATTTCAGCACATTTTTACTAGTTTTAGATCCATCCCCCTTTGTAAGCGAAATTAAGCACATGTCCTATCTCTAACTCAGCAAAAATTAACAAGCCTTGAACCCCCTCGGTGCTAACGTAATACTGAATGACCCCTAATCAGTGTTTAAAAGTATGCAAAATTGGCGCGCCACGGACCCCCAATCATTAGATTTGACCACCTGCAGTCATACATGGTGGCCAAGTTTGGCCACCAGTTCGTTGCTTTAAATTGTCTAATTTCAATATGATGATGCATTATTGTAAAACACGCATGAAATTTATATTTAACGTAAATAAAAATAATATATTATGAGGCAACCTGTGTTTAAGAATGGCCACCGCAAAAATCTTCCGATGGTCTCGTTGGCCACCAAATTTTAGAGAACTTTTTTAAACAGTGCCCCTAATCATACACAAAAGACAACACCATACTAACGAAAGTCAAGCGTTCCGTTTCGTAAAAATTTCCATTTCGAGCCCTGATTAAAACCCGCGTCATGAACGGCTGCCCAGCTGTCTAACCCACGCGGCTACCGAGGCTAGGGTTACCACTTTTTCATTTCCGGATTCCCGGACATATTTTAAATTGTGCTCACGGAACGCTTGGGATAGACTTTTTGCATAGAGACTTAAATGGAATTATCTTTCAGTAATGTATTTCACCTTGTAAAACCCAGCGAGTTTTAATGAGGAAGTGCTAGCAATTTTAGAATAAACTTCAAAAACGAATAATTTACGAAGGTAATTGTTTACTTAACCTGTCTTCAAAGAAAACAACAAAACGTAGCTCAAGTAACGTCAGGAAAATTCTCATGTTGCAACCAGGGGTGGAATGGCAAATTTTTTCTTGGGTACACGCTGTTTTATAAATTTGCGGCCACACTGATCTGAGACACGCTATAACCAAAACTTCATTTTTTCTAGAAAAAGGATAAATTCTGAACTAAAGATGAGTGGTTGCATAACAAACAGGAGTACGAATTACATTAGAAAAAGTTTGTTTCGTTTGTTATAACAGAGAGAGAATGTCTGCCCGGTTAAATAGCAATGATTGCGTATGTTGTCTCTACTCGCACAGAAAGTCTTCTTACAAGGGAACTACTTCAGCTGATCAGCCGATATTTACATGAAATATTTTTTTCACTAGGTTCTCACCTGTAATGCATGAAAATGACATTTTTAGACCCAACCATTTTGAATAGAAATTTTTAGAAATATCGATTTGTGCGTATTTCTGCATGGTAAAGCATAATTTTGAAGACATTTGTCGTGTTGAAACTGCTGCGGAAATCTGGCCCAACCTTTGGGCAATAACAATAGGTTAGGTGAAGGGCTTCATCTGCCGGTGCCATGAGCATCATGGTCGTCAGCTTGAAAGCCATCATCTTGGATTCAGGTCGAGAATTTCACACACGAAGGGAGTCATGTGACATCGTTTTAGGTTTGCTTGTTCCCAAAAATTCAAATGACACTTGTCACCTACGTTTATTGTTTAGGAGTTAGGAATTTTAAAATTTGGGATTTAGCGTCCTACATGTGCTAAATTTAGTGGCAATTTTGGCGACATACAAACCAGTCTTTTTTTATTCTCAAGGGTCCTGCGTAACATCGGGTTCAACGGCGGCACAGGCATGCTCAATCCGTTGATGGAGATGGCGTAGGTCGTTGTTTGTGTACACCATGTGTCAATAGATACAAAGGTCTGTGTGTGAGAGCAGGTGAACGAGGAGGCCATGCGATGGGCTATCGTCGAGCGAGCCAACATCAGAAAACTTAAGGCACAACCTAAAGTACAAGATCATTAAACTACTGTCAACACTACATATAGAAAATAGGTAGGATTTGCTAATTCCTCACACTGATCGCTCAGGTGTTACTCACGAATTTCATTCTACATGGACGATATCACATAAGGGAGAGCGATGTACTTCAGCACATGTAACCAACGCACTCGTAAACCATTCAACCTATAACATCATCAGATGGAATTTTGCATACTCCACATTTCGTTTGCTTACAAGAGAATAAGAATGATTTGGCTATGTAATGTTGTTGTCAGTTCATTAAGAGGTCTGCCAGATAATATACTTGTTTGTAGCTTACTTACTTATTTACTTACTCTATGGCTTGCGGACTCGCAAGTTAATCGCCGCAGTAACAAACGTGCTCTGTAGGATTCTATATAGCACGACTGGTAAACTTACTAAGAAAATTATAGAAGTATGGACTAAAGATTGTTATATCGAGTAAGTGTTAAGAAGGGTTCCTTACTTTTAATTGATAGTTTGTCCGAACAGGATGAAAGAAGTACCAAAGCTATGAATATTTTGACTTAATTTTGTAACTTGGGAAAGTGAGACGGCATGTTTCATTTGTTGCTTTCATTTTGCGAGTTCTTATATCTGATACACTCTTTCAAATTTAAATGTTTCCATGAGTAAAATACTGTACACGATGTATATATATATCAATTTATTTGCTTTGTAACAATGTTTAATTTCACTTACAAAAATATACACATATTTTCAGTTGTATTAAACAATTAATTGTATAATTCTATAAGACAAACATAAGTGTGTACCTTAATAGTTTTATGCATACTTTACGCACGATATTTAAAATAACTACTACAATCATATATATTTTCAAATGATCAATTTCAGAGTCCCAATCTCCTAAACAAATAAACGTAGGTGTCCAATGCCTTCATATTTCAATTTCTAGGAACAAGGTAGCGTAAAACAATGTCATGCTCCCTTCATAATTACAATTTTCGAGCTGAATCCAAAATGGCGATCATGATGTGCATACCACCGACAGATGCTGCCATCGTTCATTACCCAAAGGTTGGGTCAGATTCCCGCAGCGGTTTCAACACGACAAGTATCTTTAGACTTATGATTTACCATATACAAATAGGCACAAATCGATTTTTCTAAACATTCCTATTCAAAATTTTCAAAAAGGTTGGGTCTATGGCTGTCATTTTCGTTCATTACAGGTGATCAAATACAAGGATCATTCAATAAAAAAACTATCTTTTTTAAAGTATCTATTACGAGAATGGAATACAACACTTATTTATTTTTCCACGTAATCCCCCTTAAGTTCTGTACACTTATGCCAGCGCTGGACAAGCTTTTCAATTCCACGAGCAAATAATTCTTGGGGGCGTGTGCGTAACCAGTTATGCACTTCTGCATGGACTTCCTAATCATCAGCGAACCTTGAGCCACTAAGAGCTCCTTTCAGTGGGATAAAAATGTGATAATCTGAAGGTGCAAGATCCGGTGAATACGGGGGGTGGGGCAAGCAGACGAACTTCAGGTCTTTGATAGTATCTAATGTGACTCTAGCAGTGTGTGGCCTCGCGTTGTCTTGCAGTAACAGGACGCCACTGAACACCAGTCCACGACGCTTTCTTAAAATTGCTGGTTTCAAATGTTCACGCATAACGTTTGCGTACGTCGCACTGTTTACATTTTGACCTCTCGGCAAGTAATGTTCAAGAAATGCTCCCTTATGGTCCCAAAACAGTCAAAATGACCTTACCAGCACTTCTTTCAGTTCTCACCTTGGGTTTTGGAGATGAAGAATGTCGCCACTCCATTGAAGCCCGCTTTCGTTCAGGTTCGTAAAAATGCACCCAACTTTCGGTGAAGAAATGCTTCCCTTTCAGCCTCGTACTGTCGCAAAAGCTCCCTGCACACATCCATGCGCCTTTCTTTCATTTCTGATGTCAAATGTTTTGGAACCCACCTCGCACACACTTTCTTGAACATAAGTACATCATGAACAATATGGTGGGCTGATCCGGAACTAATGTTCATCTTTGCTGCAATATCGCTCACCGTAATACGCCTATTTCCCCGTATCAACTAATAAACTCTCTCAATGTTGTTTTCCGTGACTGCACAGACAGAGCAGAGCGTCCTGGGCATGGCGAATCTTCAACACTTGTTACACTTCGTTTGAACTTATCTGCGCACTCGTACACTTGTGTTCCACTCAAACAACTTTCACCATATTGCACAGCCATCCAACGGTGAATTTCGATTGGTTTCAACCCTTCAGCTAACATAAATCTAATGACACTCCGCTGCTCCACGTTGGTGCAAACCTGCAAGGGTGCCGCCATCTTGTTTCACTGATTCTCAGCATCCCCTTCGCAAGGCACGCATGCCAGGCTCATCTGATAATAGTTCTAGGGCACCACTAAAAAATAACAAAGAAGCACACACTTTGTCGAAGTTTTGTATTTTTTATACAACTTTCCGGTTATTTATTGAATGGACGTTTGACGATACTGATATGCTACTTTAGTAGTTTAATAAGAATAATCGAACTCTGGATGGAACGAGAAATTTTCACACCTCAATATCATTCAAGCCTTTTCCTTTAATTGACTAGCCAGCTATAGAATTGGAAAGTTTGTGAGTTGTGAAACACAGTAGGAGTAAACTGCAATTTCGGCGCGATACTTGCCGAAAACATCCACACTTATTTCATAACGGGAAGTAATATCTCTCAAAATAACGGCATACGCACTGATGATGACTTTAACTACATCTTTGATAAATACAGATAAAAGTATCGGAAAAAATTAGGTAGCCATGTTCACATCATTACTGGTTCCGAATCCAGGCTTAAAGACTTTTAATTTTTGTTCCGAATTCCTCCTGAATGATATTTTTCTTCAGTAGTTTGTTTCTAATCATTAATAATCTGCCATACTTTGAAGTCCAATCTGTAACTAATGTGAATAATCTATTTTAAAAATTCGAGTACAGGCACGAAAATCTAAAAGGTGAAACCTGTATGAGTCGGTGTCCAAAATTCGTTCTCGAATTACATCCAACTGTTCAAAATTGTGATCTTGCTTTCAAATATATCAACGACAGAACAAAACTCAGAGACCTGAAGACCATAAATAAATTGTAATTCACTAAACTGAGAAATGAGACAAAACAGGAGTAACAGAGCGCACCTATGTTCTTATTGCTCCGCTGTCGAGCCTCACTTCACACTGAAAACGTGAATAGCAACGCGCAAAGCACAGGTCGTCGCTGTTAAAGTATTCATGAAGGATTAACCGACAATTGGAAAGTGGTTTCATAAGCTACTCTCGATTCCTTTGTTTTTAATTCATTAAATATGAGGAACAATGGACATCAATGAAACACAAGCTTTAAATTACAGCAAAAAATATTCGATCTGTTCAAAATACTACACTTCCATATAGAACATATTTCAACCCAATCCTATCCCCTCCTTAAGTGTCCTTGCACACTAAACTTAACGAATTAGTTTCCAGTATTATACTACGTTATCAAAACCATTGTATTGCCGTATTCGCAGGGACTTGCCACAAGTTCATATCTAATACCTACATCTTGACGAAGATGGATGTCCCAATCTTTAGCTCCTCAATATGTTAGCAATCCCCCTATATGGCAGACATTTTTGAACTCATCAAAAATGCCGGTATTTCAGTTTCCGATCATTTTTCTGAGATGTGGACCACTGTGTGTCGGGTTCCAAATAGCTGAGTACACGGCGTGTACCCACCGTGTACCCAGCGTTGTTCTAATATTCAGGTAGGTACACACTCCCTTCTAAAATTTCAAGGTGGGTACACGCCGTGTACCCGCGTGTACCCTCCATTCCAGCCCTGGTTGCAACTCCCAAACTTGCGACATCATAAAATTGACTACCGTACTTCTAAATACAGTACATTAGGGACATTATTATACAATACGGTGGTTCGAAGAAAATATCTTTCTTTTTCAGGACGCTATAGTGCGGAAAAGCGGCCCATGGTGCTAAAGAGAAGAAGGAGAGAGAGAGAGAGAGAGAGAGAGAGAGAGAGAGAGAGAGAGAGAGAGAGAGAGAAAATAAAATTAAAATCGGTTTAAATCTTTCGGTCGCGCATCGTCTTTGAAAATTAGGAAAATTTTGAAAATTGACCTTTATGCGTCTTTTATAAAAGAAATATCAAACATATTTTGAAGGAACTGCTATAGACTTTTCTGTAATCTAGATGTAGAATTAATCTTTACAAGTATCCCAGTGAATTATTTTCAGCAGAAAATTAAAGTTTAGGAGTTAAGAAGGTTCTAATTGATTTCCGCTTAGAAAGTGATTGTCTGGCTTTTAAATTATCCTCTGCACGAACTCTATGATGTGTTTCCTTTCTTCTAATTTCATAGCCAGAAGAAAAGGATGAGGGAAAATGCATTGGGTTCAATATCAGGTTCTATTATTTGGGATTTGAATTTTATTGATGATCTTTTTGTATCCAAGGCTCAGACGGAGATAGGGGAAGGAAAAGGGGAAAAGAATTGGCCAGGGCCTAATGCAAAATGTACCATCCCAGCTTGCTAAGGAAAAAGTCTGGAAAACCTCAGTCAGGATGGTAGGTTGCTAAGATTTAACCCAGGGCCTACCGAATTCTAACCATTGAGATGCGGCTATTCGGCTCTATTACTTGAAGTAAGTTTTCAGGCAAGTACCATTAACTTTCAATTGTTTAAAATTTCAAACACATGTTTAGGGCCACCTGTAAAACACTTCCTTTGTTTTATTGCAAAAAACTTAGCCTTCTAGTTACTTTTATCTTAGGGTTTTTAGATGTCTACGTGGTTCGAAATAAAACAAAGCAAGAATTTTACAGCCTCTCTAAACATGTCTTTGAAAAAATTGGATGTTTATGGTACTTGCATGAAAGCTTACTTAAAGTAATAGGCTCTGTAATTAAACCCAATTATTTTTTTTCCTCATCCTAAAATTTCCATCTTCTGGCTATGATATAAGATGAAGAGAAACACATCATAGAGTTCGGGCATAAAGCCAGGCAATCACTTTCTAAACAGAAATCAATTAGAACCTTCTTAACTCCTAAACATAGTGATAAAAAGGAAGTTCCTTTATATTGGCTATGTCCTAAACTTTAATTTTCTGCTGAAGATAATTCACTGTGATACTTGTGAAGATTAATTCTACACCTAGGTTACAGAAATCAGTGACGTTAAATCACAAACCCAATCTAAAATAGTGTCAAACTGGGATATAAAATATTTCCTTTGGCATGCTAAGGCAGTTGAGCAATGTGTCAAATTAGTGTCAGAAGATTCGCACAAAGTCTGCGGGGCTCACTTCAGAGTTAAGGCTGCTTTAAGGCCACTTTAGACGATATAATGGGTCTATGTCAGAACGCCCACTGGTCAGATCGCCCACTTCTGAAA